>KL262974.1:3984-17406 GCA_000699545.1 Podiceps cristatus
GCCAGGTGTAGACGGGAGCTCTTGGCCCACTTACCTGCGCATTTGCTTGAACTGGAAATAGAGAAGAAAGGCTTTTGACTCTTCAAAGAGCAGTGGCCGCTGCAGGAGAGCAGCAGCACAAGTGCAGACACAGCACCGGGGCTCGGGCTGCACCAACAGCCCCCGCTCCCCCGAACCCCCATCACCCCATGAAAATGGACGTTTTCTAGCAGGGAAAACGTCAATCGATTTGCCCCATCTCCCCGCAGACGCAGTGCTCAGCGGCCCTGGCAAGCCTTCCTCCCTGGGGAGCGATGCTCCGAAACGCACCGCCGGCCTTTCGGGAAGAGGACGGTAACTCGCCGGCGCGATAAAGGAGTCGAAGGAGCCGCAGCTTTCCCGAGGCAGCATCGGGCAGGAGACTGGCAGAGAGCAGCAGAAGCAGAGGGCGACCGGGAATCGGCCGAAAGGTCCTTGACAGGGATTAGCGATCACTGAAATCTCAGACATTGAGCTTGCGCTCTCTCTTTTTACCAGACAGACTGTCATGTAATAGAAACAAGGACTGAACTACGCTTTCAAGACATTTTACCTTAAACTGCACGGGGGGATATCTTGACTTGCAAACAGAAAGTTCTTCACCATCCTACAATGATATTTTAACTATAAGACAAAAGGTTTGTATTATCTGTCCTTACCAGGAGATCACTGACTGATTGACTCTGGCCTCACTTTCCTAAAGAGCTAGCATATGTAATTACACTGAGGATTTTTTTCTGAACTATTTTCCATTTCCTTTGGTCGTTAGTGTTGTCACGCAGTCAGTCAACAAAATGAAAACACATTCCCGAAGCAGATCTACAAACCCCGCATGAGTGAAGTGGGCACTTTAGCATTCATCATATCATCTTTAAGGAAATTATGTGTATTATTATGTGTATTGTTTCCAAAACTATTACTTTCAAAAGCCTGTAATCATTCCAGCAGTAACAACACAAAATAAAACCACAAAAAATCCAATTAAACAAAAAAACCCCTCAAATCTCTGTCCACTTCCCAAAATTAGCACATTTAATTTTGAGTCTGAACCAGTCTTACCCAGTGGCGCCCAGCCTGTCCCCGAGGCACGCAATGCACGTCTGCTGGGGTGCCTGGAGCCCCAGCAGCGGAGGAGCTGCGGCCCGCACAGATCTTTCCCGGGATGCTCCCGGTCCCCACGGCCAGAACTGGGATGGTAATCAACAGCTGCTCACGCAGGAAAATGCAGGCACTACTGAACACGGCATACCTAGAGTGAGGACGTGCTTAATGTACAATGTAAGCATACTCATTTGCTACTTGCGAACTGGGATGCCATACTGGCACTTTAATGAAAGCCTCAAACTTTTTTTTATTTTTACTCTGCTTGAGAGATTATGTAGTAGTATTTCTTTTCTGGCTTGCTAATAAAGAGAAAGAATAATTCATAGGGGATTTCAGAGACTAATTTTAACTGGCCTAGAGAAAGAATCTCTTTAGGTTGTAGTAACAGAGTCAGAAATACCAAAAGAAAAAAATTTCTTTTGAGAATCTAGGAACTTTTGCTTTCAATATCTTTCAAAGATAGAGAAAAACTGACCCCAAATAGGAAGAGAAATAAGTTAATACTTATCTCCACTTGTAAAGAGTAATGGGAAACACTGATAAGAAATGCTGAGATGTATGAATTTAAACAGAGCAGAGGGGAAATAATGTTTTACTGTAAATATATTAGACTCAAAGTTATCTTGGTAGAGGATTTAACACACATGAATGAATTGCACATGAGATTTAACAGACGTTTCTGATGAAACATGTGCGGTACCTTGGAGGAGCCGAGGTGAGGAGTGCTGAGCATACGGACCTGCCCTCTCGTCCCGCAGGCAGCCGGGAGCGGAAGGGCACGAACAGCACAGGCCGATTTAATGACGTGGGACCCAACAAGCGACAACAGGAGCCTCCCGGCTGCCGTGAGCTTCAGCTGGCAGCGCAGCTTCCAGGCGTCTCAGCTACCGCGCAGGAACCCGCCTCTTCCATGGCCGAACAGCCCGGAGGAAGGTGCCGGCGGACGGCGTCCGTGGGGCAATGCCACGGGCCATGCTCCCGGCGCCGGGGGAGCCGGAGGCGCTTCTCATCCCGGCTGCTCCCGTCCTCCCCGCACGGATGCTCCTCCAACGGCCTACACGGGCATTTACTGACCAGACGGCATGGGGATCTTGTTTCTTTCATTTTAATTTCTAATATATTAATGTCATTTTATTTTTTGTTGTAAAAAAAGAACCCTTGTAGAAAAGACTGGTGTCGGAACCTTTTATTTCTCCTATCACCTTACAGCACAAGCAGATTGCATTTGTATTCTGTGTTTCACTGCCCCCAATTTCAGTGTCTGAAGCTTCCCAAACTAAAACACTCTAATAACTGTAAAGGAAAATAAATGGTCACCTAGTATCCACAGACCTAATACCGAAGTCCTTACTCAGACCTCTTTCTAGAGCCCAAATTCATCACAAATGTGAAAAAAACATTAAGAGAGACCATTGGTCCTTCTGCTCAAATAAGCGTCATTCTTCACCGCCTGTTTCACAACATCTATGGGCAGTCCACCGGGCACTGGACTGGAAATGCCACATACTATATTGAACTCTTTTTGCTTTGCCAGAGCAGTGTATCAGAGATAAAGAATTATCTGATCCATTAGGAACAGTCTGCGGTTCTCGGCGCTCCCGCAGAATGGCATTTCTAAAATGAGGTATTTGGGACCATTTGTGGCTGTTGCTACCTAAAGCAGGAGCAGTTTATTTCTGAAAGCTCTTGCATTTTTTTTTTTTTTTTTACATAAAAAGTATGTGAAATATAAATGGCAAAACAAATACTCTGCCAATATATTTCCTGTGAAGCAGAAAAATGCATTAACCTCTTAAATTATAGTGGAAGAAATACCAGGAGAGAGTCAGCTCTCGCGCAAAGAGGAGAGGGGAGCTCTTCCCTCTCCCTCCTCCCGCCCGCAGAAGCAGCCCCAGATCTGGACCCTGCCGTGCTGGCAGACGAAGGGTACGATGCTTCAGATGGACTACGGGAACATCCCCCCCCCAGTTCCCTTCTCCTGCTCCTTCCTTTCAGCAGTGAAACTGCTCACGCTCTCGGCTCGGTACCGTAACATCCTCTCAGCTCCCGCATCGGCTGGGCCGAGTTGTGGAGGCAAACACAGCGCGAGCGCTGTCCTTGGCGTGGTGTCGGTGCCAGTACTGCTCTGAGGGAGTGGGAGAAGGTGGCAAAATCTTTTCTTGACTTCTGTTTCTATGCCTAAACATAGTGAGAAACTAAAATGTTATTCTTTTCTGATTCCCCATGAGCCCGCTCTGCTCCAGCTGCCCAGAAGGGGCTCACTCATGCGGGGCCCGGTGAGGTCCCCTGAGCTTCATCACTCCCCAGATGCTGGAAATCCTGCCAGTTTTACAAACAAACAGAAAATAAATTCCTATCAACAAACGGGGCTCTGAAACTGCACAGAAGCAAGGACTAAAACCAGCAGGATTTCCTCATCTGGGCGGGGCGGGGCTGTACAGGGAATGGTCACTTGCCTTCTTCACGTGCTTGCTGCGTGCAACCCACGCGTTGCTGAACGTCCCTTGCAAGGACGGGAGGTTTGGTTGCCAGCCCAAGCTGCCCTTGGCTCTGCTGCCTCGCAAAAATGCTGGAAAGCAGCCTACGGCTGCGGCGCAGAGGAAGAGCCGCTCCCCCGTGAAGCCCCTCCAGTCACGGATCCCCATTGCCGCCTTCTGCGCAGAGCAAACCTGCAGAGGAAGGTTGGAGGCTCCTACCAGATCACATGCAGACCGGGAGCTGGCACACAAAGATAGCAGGATTTCTAAAAATAACATTCTTCCTTTCTGGATGGAAAAACTCCACCCAAATGTGTTCAGCTCAGCTCAGGCAACTTCGGCGTTAGATCAGGGAGAGGAAAATTGCTCTTCGGAAGATGACGCGATTCAGGGTATTCCAAAAGAAAGACCACTGATGACATATCTGAACAGTGATCTATAACTAAATATTATTCTGTGAATTTTCTCTTCTTACAGCATCAACCATTCTAGTTGTGTGCGTGTGCACATCACTCTCTCTCAAAGCTACCACCCACACAATCTCCAGTGTCCTGAAATAACAGTTAAACATGAACATCAAAGAGAAAATGCCAACATAAGCCCTGGGAGCAATACACAAACTACAGAAACAGAGAGAGACATGTACCCGCGGAGCGAATAACAGCTGGCTCCGATCAGAGCCGTACCTCGGGTCTGAGCAAGCGGGTCTGTTGTAGGCTGGGTGAGCAGTTTACTTCATTTCAAGGAGCCAAAGAGAAAGATCCCTACATCTTTATGCTACAAAGGTTCTTTATGGTCCAATTAGAGCTTTCTACCCAATTTCTTCGCTGTGAAGCAGCAATGCCATTTGGAAAGGTACCGGTTCAAACCCCATTTGAGATGAAATTTCTTGCTAATGCTGTTGTGGTTATGAGCTGTGTCTGGCACCGAGCAGTGCCAGATAACTCTCTTTAAGATCGTGCCTTCAAGCTGTCTAAGAGACCCCAAACCAACCCCAATAACTGAACACCACAAGACAGCCAGATGTGTAACTTTAGCAAAATACTACACTGAGATGATGTAGAAATTTACATTTTGAATTGCAACGGTACATTCCTTTTTTAATGCATCCCCCATGGGAGCTCAGGTTTGGAGCACTATGGGCTGTTTCCTTTGAGTCTGCGGCAGCGGAGATTAGGGCTCAGACTGTTCCTCAGTGACTAACACATACAAGGAATAGTAAACAAAAGAAAAATTCCCAGAAGCTTCAATGCCTTCATTTAAAAGAAAACTACAAAAATAACATTCATTTGAAACTTTATAAAAGTTGTTTCTTAACTTCTCTATACCCACATATTAAAAAATAATGCTACCCTTAAACTACTGTCTCTTTGAACTTACCGAACCTCTCCCCGAAGCCTTCGCTTCAACCCTTTAAAGTCAAGTGCTGCATTGCTACCGCAGCACCCCAGGGAACGTACGATTTCTGCCTACAGCCCAGGTGTAGACCCCGTTTGCCCAAGTCTCCAGCATCACCATCTCCACCCACCCCAGGAGACTGGGCCCCCGGGTGCCGCAGTATTTCCGCCAGCGCTGGATTGCACCGCCCTTTTCATCACGAAGCTTCGAAGTGGCAGCCCAGGAAGAGCGCAGAGGCGAGCGGCGCGATGGCTGGCTGCCGGAGCACCCCAGCTAAAGCCCGGTCCCTTTGGCCGCGCTCAGCCCAGCCCACCGCCGGCCCCTTGCACGCGTGCCTCCATCCGTCTGTCCTTGCACGCTGCGCTCCCGCAGCGTCAATTCGCACATAGACAGGCAAGAGGCAATCAGATTCCACACTAAACCAAGAGGAATCAAAGCTAATCTTAACTCCCAGAGTGACTTTTCAACAGGCTGGAATCGATAGGCAATAAACTTTTCAAGGCTGTGAGTGTGTCTTGGATTCCCAGGTAACCGCAGTATTAATTTAAATTCAATTAATGGCTTCATCAGCATTGGGAAAGATACATTCCCAACAAGTTTGCAGGTAGAATGACTTTAACCACTGCATGATTGATACAGAAGAACAAAAAGGTAAATTTTTCCTTCACCCGTGCGTGGCCAGCAAACAGCTTCTCTATAAGGAGCTGTTCTCTATAAGGAATATGAAGTGCCACTTGAAAGCACCTTTTTGAGAAAATGTACTAGATGAAATAGCAAACCTATTTTAACAGATGATACATTTCTGTATTCGCTTACTTGAACATATACGGTGCATAATACCCTTAGCATTTAAATTCCAAAGCTGGTAAAGGCAATTTACTCATGTGGGAAAAAAATGCAAACAAATGTTTATATATATTGTTCTTCGTGCAAACTTTACTTGTAAGAGTGTCCAAACTCGCCCTGCCAAACTGTTGACACAAACCAGCCTTCAAGTGCATTTCCAGGTTGTCGGCGGTTGCGGCTGCACTAGTTAAAACCCCGGGAAGCCGGGGAGTGCGGCTGCCCAGGCGCCGGAGCCCGCTGCTGGCAGTGCCGGGAGGGGAGAGGGCTGAGCCGGCCCCACCGCTCTCTAACAGCCAACCTGAGGTGCCAAGGAAGAGCAAAGCCACGATGCCGGAGCCCTTCCAGCAGTGCAGAGAGTAAAACAGGTCAGATGGGTGGTGGCAAGGAGGAGAGGAAAATTCAGGGGGGTAATGGGAAGAATGAGTAAATTCCAGGAGAGATGGTCCATGCTGCTTCTCTTACGTCTTTTCCCTTATGACTGGTGTCCCCTCTGGCTTCTGGAGTCCATGGGCTCTGCTGCAGCGATGCCACTGCTGCGCTCGCAGCAGCACCTGCACGGCAGCCCTGCAGCCCGGCAGGAACCAGACCCCCGAGCCAGATCTTTCCACCTCACTTACTCTCTTAAAAGCACACACTCGCGCCCCGGGGAGCCAGAGAAAAAGCTTGAGAAAACAGAGCACTGTAAAGACTCGGAACCAGGCTGTAAACAAAAAGAAATCCAAACTGGATTATTTTACAAATATTATTATGAGATATAAGACCGTTCTGTTCAGGGAGAAGGTGGGCAAGTCCTGCACAAAGCAATCGCACAATTGCTGCACAATTTTTCCCAGAGAATCATCCCGGGGTATGTGCAGCCATAGCAGACACAGAACAGCATGCCCGTGTTTATTAATGTTGGATAAAATTCACTACTGCTTCTAACACAGAGGAAAATGAACCCTGAGTTCCTTTGCTTTGCTCGACTGGGGCTGTGGAGGTAAAATATTTGAGAGCCACTAAATAGCAAGGTATAATTTTGTTACCATTTTTTCTTAAATCACTATTCTTCCTTTTTTTTTTTTTTTTTTTTCTGGGTGTAATACCGCCCAAACAAAACAGAAGCAAATCAGCTCTTGTTGGAAATACAACCAAAGCATTGAAAACAGGATTCACCAGCTCTTTGGAAGACAAACAACTGAAAAATTCAAGGACAGTCATGTTGGTTTACAGCATTTGCAACACTTTTATTTTCTTAAATAGCTATGCACTTCCCTGTGCTGGATTTCAGCCATCCTTTAACCTCACAGCTGAGAGCTTCACAAGACTGCAGACCTCGGCCACACCTGTAGCTTCCTGGAATTACATCATTAATCTTAAATCTAGTTGAATCCCCTTACTTAGTTGCATCAAATTCTGATCTCAGACCATAAAGGATATTTTGTCATCATTAGCAAAGCATTTTGCCAGTCTTCCAAAATAATTACCGTCATATATATGCATATATTAGCCTCTGTATTTCTCTTACAGCTGCTCCACTCCTTGCTTTCATTTCATGGACAACTGAGGTCCATGAAAACAGATCACATGTAAGTAAGAAACATAAGGAAGATTATTTTAAAAGAAAAAAAAAAGGTAGAGGGAGAACAAGATATCTGAAAGTGCCAAGTCAGTAGCATGGATGCCTACATGATGAAACACAGTATAACAGCCCAATTTGAAATTTTTCTCACAGCAAGGAGGCATAGGAACAATAGAAAGCAAGAGCAGTTCATCTTTGCAGTTCGGGTTAAGGGGAAAATAGTTTCCAAGATATCCCCGAATAGAGTGACATTTTCAATTCATGGAAATTATATATATTTATTTTTGAAACTTTGTAAGAGATACTGGAGGCATTTGGACTCCTTAAAAATATGGCTGTGATTTTCAGAAACTACTTTTCTCTGTTCTAGTTCTATCTCTAGGACTTTATGATCCATATTTCCTAAAAAGAAGGTGTTCAGTATTTTCTACAGATCCTGCAAGCTTCAAGGTACCAGAGTGGGTAGATTACAAAAGAGCATGCAAGATGACTAGTGTCTCTTGAAAAGACCAGTTTTCACTACTTTACATGTGGGGCTTAACAAGGGGCTAACAGGTATCAACAAGGGCTTACCAGGTATTAGCTCTTCCTGCGCTAAGCCTTGAGTGGGTGGTTTGAGGTTGGAGAGGACACCCAGGGATGCCACCTTGACTGCGGCGCCGGGCAAGCTCTGAGCTCCGCACCCAGGGTCTGCACGGGAGCAATGGTGAAGGGATGAACCTTGGGGCTGCACAACAGGAATATTTTTTGCAGGAATAAAGCGTTTTATTTCCTCATTTCAGTTGTAACATCGCATTTGATGAAAATGCATTGCTGGCCTGTCACGTGGAGAGTTGTAGCCACCTTTGAAGGCCCAGCCAACATCCTGGATGTCATTGTTCTACCTACTATGCATGATCTCTACTGCCACGCTCTTGGAGGCGTTTAATGAGCCATTTTAAATCTGAATAGATACTACAGACTGATATAAGCAGATTTAAAAGTTGAAGTGTAGCTATTGCTTAGACTAGAAGAAACAAATGAGAAAGGAAAAAAACCCCAAAAGGGGTAAGACAATTATTCTGCAATCCAAGACCATCTGCTTGACTCCATCCCCTGGACCTGAGTATCTTTTGGACACATACCATCTAACAGCTTTCTGTATCGAATTCAGCAAGCAGTGCTCCTAAAAGATCGGGCTTTTCCATCTCTCATGCCACAGATACCTTCCTATCAGTAGCGGAAAGAACTGCTTTTTCTTCAGGGAAAGAATCTAGGAACTCCTTCCTGACTTTGAATCTGCCTGCTAGGGAGAACTTTAATTGATGTCTGGACCAGTAGTATTATCAACTTCAATCAGAGGGTCATCCAGGCGACTTTTACACACATTTGTATGGTGGAATAAAGAGGGCTACCCCAGGCAGATAAAAAGTATAATTAGATTTGCATACAGTAGTGATAACAAGAGAAGGAAATGCTCTGAAGTTTTTTAAATCTACTGAAACATGAAGATGTGAAGTGGCAGTGGAATACTTAAAGGTCAGTTTGTGATTAAAAAGATTAGTGTGGAAGAAGTTCATTTCCATCTACCAAGAAATAGGGTGGCAGCTCATCCCAGCCATCGTCTGGGAAAGGCTGCAGCTGGAACGATGGTCCAACCCACGAGAATCCAGGGAGCATTTCCATGTTTTGGTTCTTGCTGGTTTGGAAGGTCTACAAAGCTTCTGAGACTTCAAACGAGAAATGTGACAAGTGAACAACTTCCTCTTAGACTGGCACTGCCTAAGGAAAAGACAAGCACGTAGTGTAATTTGCCAGTCTGAAGGCAAGAAGCTCAGCTCAACTGCAAGAAAAAAACAGTGGTTTTTGAAACCTCAACCTTCCTTTTCATTTTCCACTGTGCTTCCATTTTCCCTCTGGCACTTGATATTTTGTGGACTTGTTACACTTGCTCAACATCTCTCATTTTTACCATGATCCCGATGGTATCGTTACTCCATAATAGCCTGCTTTTGCTTGCCCAGAGTCCCCCAGTAACTCACACTTGCTCCTCTTCGTGGCATTTCACCCTTCCCGGGGTTAGCAGGACACTCTTCCCGTTCCCCAATGCCAAACCTATATGGGAATCTCCCCCACGTGCAAAGTTTATCTTTCTATTTAAGTGAATGAAGAAGAATGAGGGTTTCTGAGGAACAAAGCAGCAGTAGGTAAAATCCCACCAAACGCCTTTTGAAGAAAGACTTTCTGTGGATGTTTTTCTGTTGTGTTGCTGTTTTAATGAATGTCAAATGCAGGCAGAGCCACAGATGTTCATAATTTCTATATTATTGTAAAATGAACATAATAATAATAATACATCCCATTCAAACTCTAATTAGAAAATAAATCTTTTGTCTGTTGTTTAAACTGTTTAATTTTTCTCATCTCCCAGCACTAACACTTGCTCTGTGGTTACATTACACCTCTTCACAAAAATGATAAAAGGATATACTCTGAATAAATTCAAAATAAGGCATTTCTCTGCAAACTCCTACATGCATAAGCACAGGTACCTGCAGTTCTGCAATGCAACACACTCTGCTTTTTCCTCTACATCAAGTTTCAGGACGGGGCTGATCAGTCGTCATCTCTAAGTGTGAGGACACACCATCACAACCTTTTTTTGGAAGCTTTCAAAGCAACACTAACCAGAATACAATATTCGTCTGCCAAAGTTGTTCTAAAAATAAATACATTCTTCTTTTTCCCCCCTGAAAACTTTGCAAAGCCTCTCGACTCAGTCAATACTTGGTTAAGTTGGCTACGGAGCGTCTTCCAAACGCAAGTTTTCATGAGGTGATTACTATTTAAGTGCACACTTCCTCTGGCTCACCATCTACTGCAATTATGCAAATAAGATGCAACTTTATCCTTTCAGCATAATTACATCAAACACAATCGGGCTATATTAAGACTGACTTAAGATGAGTGAATTCAGCTCATGTAATGATTTCCTAAATCACCCCATAGGACTACAGCAAAGAAAATTTTGTCCCAAGAGTGACATCAAGTATCAAGACAAATAACTGTGTATCTGGGGCCTGATTCTACAAGGCTGCTGGGATATTCCCACTGTTACCAAACCCAGGAACTTCATATGGGATATGTGTAGAGAGGTGTAAATACACCAACGCACCTGCATTCCGTGTCTGTATTTTTAACTGAAGAGTCATGGCTGAGGGAGAAGTGTTATCTGAAAAATGTCTTTTTTTCTATAATGACTGTTTCAGTTTATGACTTATGTGACCAATAGTTTTACAGATGTCAAAAAACTGATAATCTGAAGTGTACCATATACACTCGGACATGCAGGCACATTCATTTTCAATGCAATTGAACACCTCCTGGTTTATTAGCCTAACATTTTTCCCTGAAGCATGAGAAGAGGTTACCAGCATTGCATTTTCTGGTTAAGGTATGGTGCTCTCTGTTTCCAGTCAAGTTTCTTAGGAATCTTTTTCTAATATGTTACAACGAGATGCTCTTGAGGAGCAAAATAAGGCTAACTGCCTCCTTCACGTCTGCTAAGGAAGTTCTCACTGAATCCAGTGGGAAGGAGCCGGTGCCGAACTGTTGCCTTGAGCTGGAGCCAGGCGCTGCAGGGGCCGGCGGCAGCACTGTTGCCCACCGCCACACAGAGAGGAGGCTGCTAGGCTGGGACACTGCTCGGACACCTCCTTCGGGACAAACGGAGTCCCATTCTGCTAATTTAGTTTGTTTCCCTCAATTTATAGGGAAAATCAAGGCTTCTCATTACATTTATTTGATGTCTTCATCAAAAGAAATGCACTACTAAATTTTAGGAAGCAGATGTTCATTGCTAGATGATAAAGGAATAACATGAAAATGTCTGTTTCCAGTTCTCTTGGATTCATAGACGAATGAAATTACAACAACAGAAAGAAAAGCAAAACAACATACAGCAGTCTAAATGCAAGAAAGGCAGACAATCCATACGGATAACAGCCTTGCAAAGCAATGAAACGCTAATACCTAAGGATTACTTACTTCTGTAAGTAACAGATTTCACTGGATGTTTCTTTTAGTGGATGAACCAGAAACGGAATCAGTCTGAAAGGAGAAATGTTGAGTTCTGGAAAACTGCGTCAGGAGAAGAGGAATTTGCTCTGCGCTCTTAACCACCCCTTTACTCTTCCTCCTAACAGGACTAAGCAGATGGCAGATACAGATGGCAATTAGGGATGGATGAACGGTACTCAAAAAGGTAAGAACCAGCCTGAACCTTTCTGAGCGGTCACAGAGCAGCCAGGAAACGTTTGCTACTGACAGTGCAACTGCTATGCTGGGACACTCGGCTCTGCCTCCCCTCTCAGCCCAAGTACACTACTCACCTTGCTGGAGGGTCTTTCCCTTTCCGGACAGTAATGTGCAACTCAGAGACCTCAAAATCTGTACCTGCTCTGTGGCACCCGCTGCTGAAGAGCGAACACAACTACATGGAGAGGCAAAATGTAATTTAAGCATCACAAACAACCTACACGGCTACAAGTGCAAAACGCAACGAGAGAACTTTCAGGCAACAGTCTAATATACTCAATGAATAAGAAGATATTTGCAGGCTCAATGGACATATTTTTTTGCAGACACAGTAGAGATGCTGATAATTGTAACCGTAATACAACTGGTTTTCTATACCCGAACCCTTCCACTCTGTCATTGCCATTTGGTGCGCACAAAAGCAAGCCTCATCTTTCCCATTATGTCCAATGTGTTTAATGTCTGATATAGAGGGAAAATACTTTAAAACAAACACACTTGGAAAGTTTGTATTTCTGTGTACTGTTGGCAGACTTTTCGTTTCTGTGTCAGGAACCCTCAGGGATGAATACAGACAGTATGAAAAGATTATTAAAATATCCTGGTTTTCAGAAACAAAACACTTCATTGTCCATCAACTTTACATATTTATGGAGAAGTAACACATGAAAATGCCTCCAGGATTTAAAATATGTGAAAGGATGAAGCATATTATATACCTGAGAAGAATAACTAGAGAGGTGGCAGTGTAGGCACACTAAAAATGAATGCAAATATTTGGTTTTCCAGTCAGTGAGGATACCAGAACCTACTTTAATGTGGGCAACATGTTCAAGGGCTCTTTGGAGACCCTGCCCGATACAAAGCCCTGTGCCAGCAAGGCGCTGTTTTCTTCACTCAGTGTCTCCCTTGTAAAGATCTTTTCATATCATAGAGAACACAGCCTCTAATTGGGGAGTTTGGTTTGCCCAGAGGAAGCCATTTGGATAGTTAAGTATCTATACAGACAAAAGGGATAACAAATTGAGGGAAGATCAGACAACAAACACTTCAGGAAAAAAAAAAAAAAAAGAAATTTTGAGAAATGCAGGAATTATGTAAAAGTGTCCCCTAATTTTAGTATACACATGCATATGTACAAATACATATATTTGTGAAGCACACATGCAATAGGTATAAATATAGTACTTGTTCTGAATGAATTAAAAGTCAAGCTAACTTTAAATGGAAACTGTTGATTTAAAAATGAATTTTTAATACTTCAGTAGAAAACTTACTTACCCACTGCTTCAGAGATTTTGTCTTCCTACATACATACAGGGTACGTTAAGAAGTTTTTGATTTACTTTCTTTTAAATGATAAAGGCCCTGTCATATTACCACAGCTTAGTATAAGCTCTGAAATCACGCCTTTAATAAATAACTGCTGGTACCTTCTCGGTTGTGGAAATATCACACAGTTTTCAGATGAGGAACACAGACATTCAGGAAAATTTCAGGCGATGAAGACGTACTCAATGTATTTTATACTCGTTGTATCTTACCACGTCTGTACACATTTATTCACAGAACACATACGAGAAAAAAGCATGGGCCATCACTTTGTACCGGCAGCGTTTCAGGAAGCGGGAGGGAGAGCCGAGCGGGAGGGAGCTCTTACCCTCTATGGTCGCTCGCTTGGGCAGGATGGTGATGGCTCCCTCGGCGACGGCCCACTGCTGA
>KL262974.1:19679-36107 GCA_000699545.1 Podiceps cristatus
CCCAACCCACGGCAAAGCAGCCGCACAAACACCTGCAGGAAAACCACTGAACATCCGTAAAGACCAAATACATGGTCAAACTGCAAAATGTGGCTCTTCTGCAGATCCCTGAGCACTTTACAAAGTAGGTCAGGATCATTTTTCCTTATTTTAGACATAGAGAGGCTGAGACGCAGAGGTTGCCTGAAGTCAAGCTGGGTCTGTTGGTACCGGCTGATCCAAAAGGCTCTGGGGAAAAAAAGATTCATTTTGGTGGGAAGAAATAAAGAGGTGAAGAGGAAAGGCTGGGAAAGAATAAAACAGGATAATAGCCCACAAGTTTTTCTCTGACTCACACAGAACGCTTCATTTTGGTTTGTAATTATTACAACATGAAATCATGGCAACCTGATTTTTTTCTTTAAAGGAAAACTACTGATTTTTAAAAGTAAACTTCATTTTTAAATGAGGAGAGTAAGTCTCATTGCTAGTCAGTTCAAAAAATTTAAGCATTTGAAAATATTCTTTTTATTTTCCCTAGTCAAAATTAGGCGGAATCAACTCAAACCCATGAGCAGCCTCCCTGAAAGGCCCAGTTGGCACGGGTGACGTGCTGGTTGAAAGCACCCCCCAGCCAGCTCTGGTTTTGTGCCTGAGACTCCAGCCCCACAAGCAGTGCCAAGGCATCCCCCAAGCGCAGGCGTCCACAAACGCGGGAAAAAGGGGGAAGCCATCAGCCTGTCTCTGTTGAGGAAAAATCTCCCCATCCTGGCATCTCGCCTAAGCAGAATTTAAAGTCATTAGCTGCTCCTGGAAACTACCCGTGCCCTCCCTGGCACTCCATCCCACCAGCCAAGCTGCTTCGAATCTCCCACGATAGATTCGCTCTTAGATAAGGACATGGGGACTTCGGAGAAATAATTGAGAGAAAATTTAAAAATCCCCAAACCAACCCACAGGCTGTTACAAAGCTCCAAGATTCGTCACTTGAAAATTTATGTGTTCCCTCCAGTGTCCTTTCAAGAGGCTCCCACTCCGACACAGAACAGGAGGGGGTATATTTTATAGTGTCGAGACCAAAGGGCTTTCGCATGCCGGATGGAGCCATTATTTAGACAAATCTGAAGCTGCTGCAAGATCCTTTGCACCCCCTCGCAGCTCTCCATCACTTTTGTTCCACCATAGAGGAACCACCACACCACCGGGCCTGCAGAGAAACAGGAGCAAAGGGGTCTCAGACCTGGCACCCATGACAGAAATATTTCTGTAGTTAAGAGCCTACTTACATTAAAAAATCCCTGTATGCAGGGGGTAAAAGAAAACAAACAAAACACAACACCTAGATTAGGTAATAAATTGTTGTTTTAAAACTATTATTAAAAAAACCCAGTATTTAATATTAAGTAATTGTGACCCACGTGATTTAAGGACTTGAAAAAAAGGCTAAACTCGTTGGGAAGGCTGCTAGCTCAGCAACCCATCCTGACAATAATTACACCTATTGTGTGGGTCATGCAAGCTCTATTGCCTGGATGGAGAAGCCAAAAATCTTATTATAGTCGATAATGATTACAGCTGAACCGAGCATCTTTGGACAGAGACAGCTGTGGCCAGGCTCTCAATAGCAAGGGAAAAAGCCTCTAATGCAACGTACAGCTTTAAAGTATGTCATTTCCTGGGGTTTTTTAAAGAAAAGAGGAGCCAGGGTGGAGAAAGGAAACGGTTTGGAATTTGGGAGGGCAGGTTTCAGGTCCTTTTTGTGGCACTTTCCTGCCACCTTTGGGAGGCCAGCTCGGTTTCTCTCCTGTCCACTGGTGAAGGGAGGGGACAGAGCTGCTTCTTAACGCGCCAGTTACGGCCGGGGCGCCGCGGGCAGGCACCGCGTTTGGCCCAGCCCGACCGAGAGCGGCTCTGACAGCCAGGACGGGGGAAGAGCTTTCCCCAGTGGAGTGGCTGGGGGGGTACCTGGCACAAGGGAATTACAGAGCAATGGTCCGCAGGAATGACGGATAAACGGCAAATATCAATGATTAACCCCAAAATATTTTATCTGCAGTACGGTAGCTATGATATTTTCCTAACAGCAGCAGGAGAGGCCAGCATTAGAAAGCACTCTCCAAGGCAACATTAGGAACAGAAACAGCTAGAGCCATACAAGGTAAATCAAGAGCAAATAAAAAAGCAGAGAAGTCAGATGCAGGAGGACCGAGACCCAGATAATACAATTCAGACATGTTGATGGATATTCTGACTTTGAACGGCTAGTGTCCCTTCCAGGGAAGTGGCACTATTACAAATTGACTAATACGTGCTCCCAGGCGCCGCAATGGGTCAACGTGTATTATTTTCTTATTTGCTTTTTTTTGCTCAAGTCCGCACCCGGCAGCACTTGACATCAGAGCGCAAGCTCTTATTGCAGCAGCAGGGTGATCCATCCCAGCCACCCGACTCGACTAGTCACATTAGCTTCTGTTTACATCCAGGCTTATGAGCTGGAATAAAAGTGTTTCGATCTCTGCGGAGGACCTCATGGCAGGCAGAGGCACACGTCATTTTTCATTCCTTAGCAATAATAGATGCCCAGGGAATTGGGTGTACATTGTCCAAATGACACATAAAGGATAAGTTTAACTTTCATATTCTCATCCTGCATTCTTATTACAATAGGAAACATGTGCACAGTTATTTAAACTGTCAGGTTAGTTCACAGTGCTCCCAGGGTAAAAACCTCCAAGGGAATTAAGTAGTAAAAATGGGAAATTTGCAAATTATGGACTTTGCCACAGGATTTATGCAGTAATATATTGCCCTTGATGGACTGGAGAAGTGGCAAATGCTCTAATGGGCTGCAAACTGCTATGGCAATTAACGGCAGTCTGGGAGTCGAGCCCACACTGCACCCTGCGCCCGAGACAGGGCTGCTCCGCACATCTCAGCAGCCACCGTCTGCCGGGAGCGGCACCGGGAGCCTCCCAGTCACCCCGGGGACCGGTCCCACTAGCAGTCCCATGCTTTGGACCAGCTGGCCACCGAGGGTTCCCGTCCTTTGCTGCTGTGCTGCTTCAGGCTGGGACAGAGTTAATCTTCTTCCCCGTAGCTGGTGTGGGCTGGGGTTTGGGTTTGTGCTGGGAGCAGCGTTGATAACGCAGGGACGGTTTCGTCACTGCTGAGCAGGGCTGGCACAGCCGAGGCCTTTCCTGCCCCTCACCCACCCCACCAGCGAGGAGCTGGGGGGGCCGAGGAGCTGGGGGGCACGGCCGGGACAGCTGACCCGAGGGGTGTCCCACACCATGTGACGTCGTGCTCAGCGTATAGAGCTGGGGGGAGCAGGAGGAAGCGGGGGGATGTCGGGAGTGACGGCGTTCGCCTTCCCAAGTGACCGCTCCGCGTGACGGAGCCCTGCTTCCCCGGGGATGGCTGAGCGCTGCCTGCCCGGGGGAGGCCGGGAGGGGATTCGTGTTTGGCTTTGCTTTCCCTCTTGAACTGTCTTTATCTCAACCCACGAGTTTTCTCACTTTTACCCTCTCGATTCTCTCCCCCATCCCACGGCGGGGGGAGCGAGCGGGCAGCTGCGTGGGGCTGGGTTGCCGGCTGGGGTTAAACCACGACAGCTATGGTTCCATCTGCCTAGTGAGTGAAGAGAGCAGGTAACAGATTCTGCAACCAACTGCACAGGCCATTATGGAGATAATGGATATTGGCTATGAATAAAGGAGATGTGAACTGTAGTGTATATATCTGTTACATTATGCAAGGAATTCTGCAAGAAAATTTTTGACTCCTCTAATGATGAAATTTTAGAAATTCACAGGAATCAGTATATGAAAGGTGGTCAAAACAACGACGATGAGGCAGTCTATACCACTCTATCCTTGAAACAATATCCCTTCTCTCCTCGGCTACGTATAGAAGTCCAACATTGACATCTTTCTCATCCCTCCCTGCTGCCAGCAAATGTTTCTGTAATAACATCAAATCCGGGACGGGAACACCAGGAGCAGACCTGGTACGTTCAGCCTTTCCAGATGCCCCTTTGTCCAACAAGTAAGCTGTGAAAACGCACAATAATCTATGAAAAGGATAAGACAACAAGGCAAACCATTTCCTCAAACAATAACTTGAAAATTATTTGGTTTTACAGCTTCTAGTTTTCCCAGTGCTTTGTGCCACTTTGGCAAACTGACCCGATTGTTTGGGATTGTTCCCGGCATTAAAATTCCCCACACTGCAACCACTGGCAGCACTCTGAGAAGGCACAGAAATGCTAACACTTCAACCAAAATTAACAGGATCTCTAGATTGTTTTTGGCAAATAAACAAAATGCAAAGTGAAGTTGGGTCCTTTCTCCCTGGCGTGTGAAAAACAATTTTTCCCCTAAATTTTATTTCCAGTAGAAGATCTCTCTGAACATCATTAAGTCACTGATAAGACTCCTAGTAGCAGAGTTTCTGTCTCAAGAAACACCATTTCCAGTTAATCTTTTCACAAGAAGAACCTTCTTCAATTTCATTTTGATCCTTAAAACGGCCCCTACTTTCTGATATATGCTTCTGGAGAAGCTTTAATTAAGTGATGCTGGAGACAGAGGAAATTTATGTTAAGGTATTGCTCAGGATGTTGGCAATTAAGGAGGTACAAATATCTGGTATTTTTGGTTTAGCTGCCAGACTGAAAAAGAATACTTAGAGAATCAACCTTTTGTTGTTGTTGCTAGGTCTTCAGTTTTTCTCAATAAAATACAAAGTTATACCATTAATTTTACCTAAAACAAAAATCTCTATTCAATCTGAATTGGAAACAGTCATTGTTAGGGGCCTGTAGGAGGAAACAAATGAGGAGCTACACAGGAGATACTGGTGTCTCCCTCCTACCCAATGGTTAAAATGGTCATCCCAAAATGCGAGTCTCCTCCTTTCCCGGGGAGGCGTTGAACTCGTACCTCAGGCTTCCCAGAGTCCCGACCCTGCCATCGCCTACCGACACCCGGGCCCAGTCCCTACGCCCGTCTGCAGAGCTGCACCAGGGCGACGTGCAGCCCCCCTCGTGTTCCTTCCCCACCCTCTCGAGCCAAAGCTGCCGATGGAATTTAGTCTCAGTTTGCAAATAGGTTTAGGAAGCATGAAATCACATTTCCCCCAAAGTTAGTATTCACCAGAATTTTTTTGTCCTTTTCTTTGCAGAGAATTGCTACTCAGCTGGGAACCGGAAAGAAATGGTACTGCAGCTCAGTGAAGGAAAGAGCAGTAAGGGTGATCGGAAAAGCCCCAGGTTAGCAAAGGTAGACTGAAAAGGATTCGTCGTGCAACAAGTGGGATGAGACGACATCTGTTTCTTGGCTTCCTGCTCTTACTTTTAGCAAAATGGCTTATAGGAAGGATTCCGTTCGTTCAATTCCTGTCAGGATCCGCGGACTGAACCCATTCTTCCCCTGCCTAGGCAGGACGACAGCTTTCTTCTTTTTGCCCTTTCCCACTGAATACATATGGAAGACTCTGCCTCCCAAGCAGCCTCAAAAAAAGTTTTGCTATGAAAACTTGTATTGAGACATTCAAGGAAGTTGATTGAAGTCTAATAATATAAAAGACATTTTGTGAGTACAAAAAAAAAGCAGACAAAAGAAGGAAATAAAATAACAAACTCTGTAATCTTTACAAAAGATGAAAAAAAGAAAAGTTTCTGCTCATGCTTCTGCCTGCCTTCCACCCCTTGAATCCTATGGCGTTTTCACACCACAAAAGCACCCAGTGTTGCACGGATGGTGGGGTGCAGGCACTAAGCTCCCCCCACCCCGCTCCAGGAGCAGAAGCAGACCCCGAAATACCCACATTGTGCTGCCTGCTCAGGTGCCACCACTGCAAGTCATGGTGAAACAATCGCACTCCCAAGGCTCATCACCAAAGCGCTTTTTAAATGCCTATTTTACTTCTTCCCTTTCACATTTTGTTTTCTCACTACCAACCCTAGGAAAGAGGACGGGATCCTTTCATGCAACGGGAAGGGAAAAGCCAAGCTGGTGGCGGGGGAGCCTGCTGAGGCCACGCGAGCAAGAGCCCCACGTGCCCCTCGCGGGGCTGCCTCCAGCACCCACAACAGCTTCTGTGCAGAGGAGGCTTTCTTCCAGGGTTCCCGTTCCTGCTCTGCCAAACAAATGGAGGAGTCAAAACTCTGGTGGAGAAATTGCAGCTTCAACCTCAAGATGGATCCTACGCCGTGGGATAACCAACGTGCTCGTCTTGCCGTGATAAAAGGTCTGCTGATGCAGAGACACAACACCAAGCCCGTCCATTCTGTGCGAGGCGAGTCCCAACAGCACAAGCTCTGCAAAAGATTATCCTATGACTGTTTGGGGTTTTTGGTTTTTTTTGTTTTTTTTTCACGGGAATCCCACTCATATGTCATAGACGTGGGATAGAGATTGGGCCACATCACATAATGCTCCAGTTCACAGGCAGCTCGAGGACAGGCGGGCGAATTGAGCCATCTGGGCGGCAGCAGTTGCAAAACACACAGGAACTTGGAAGAAGACAGAGAGTCTTAAAAATATCATAGCTGCCTTCCTTTCGACTGCTGACAGATTCTGTGCTGCGCCTCCGAAAGGCAAAACCCCAGGAGGATTCTCTGTGCAAGTTCAAGCAGTCATGCAGTAAATTGTTTGGGGCATTAAACACCTAACTCTGGTATTTAAGGGTAATGGATGTATCTAGTAATCAAAGTGTTGCTTCAGTATCCATGGATACCCATGATTATCTGGTATTTTGATTCTGGTACAACACTAAGTACATTATTCTGCTTCCCTGAAATTCTCCAAGAGCTATTTTTCTTATCACCACTTAATTGGATTATCAGGTAGCAAAAGAGACAATTTAACACTTTTTCAGATGATTTATCTACAGAGACACTCTTTTTAGGGGAATAACTTTTAGCAATACCAAAAACATCGCTTCAGAAAGTTATGTTTGCTGTCGCTAATTATTAAAAGGAACTCTCAATTGATTTCATTAATACATTACTTTAAAATTAGCAGCTGCCAAAAGCTGCCTCCTGGGTGTTTATTCGAGTTATGGGAACAAGACACAAAGCGATGGGCTCGCTTGGCTTCCTTCGGAAGGAACGCAGCCGACGATTGCTGTTACAGACTTTCTGCCCTGCCACGGGCTCACAAGGTGCTTTCAGGGTCACTACAGGGTCTGACATTTGCTTGGCCCTGTACTGAAGAAAAGCTGAGCATGCGGCTCCCGCAACCCCCCTTTCCCCGGTTTGGCCGCGGAGCATCGCAGGTTCTCTCAACTCCTCTTCCTCCTGGCCCTCTGCAGAGCAGCCCGTCCCATGCCCTGCGGCAGAGAGGCGGCACGGCACAGCTTGGCATGGCACGGCACCGCATGGCACAGCTTGGCACGGCATGGCACAGCTCAACATGGCACGGCACAGCTGGGCACAGCAGCTCCTCCACTGCCAGGGATTTGAAGACCTTTCTCACTGCACATCAGCACAGAAAACACTCTAAAAATGTGATTTTCACAGAAGTGAATTGAGAAGGGCAGATGAAGTACAGATGACACCTCGATTTTTTATCAAAACAACAAAAATATCAGCTCCTCAAGTGCTGAGGAGTTCCGATCCCCCCGAAAGAAGCCCACCGGGGAGCCGATGCGGCCCCGGCCAAGGGGCGCAGGCTGCTCAGCGAAGCCCTGCAGCGAGAGCTCTGCGAAACGCATCCAGTGAGCGGGAAACCCCACGTTTCACAGGGGAAATAAATCAAACTGTTTGACATAAGTTTGGGATAGCCCAAAGGAGAGGAATTAATTGGGGAAGAAACAAAATAAACATCGAAGGCATATAGTACTTTTGTGCTGTTGTACATTTCATTATATATGTCACTGCTGGGTTTTGGCATATACTTATATATCCTGCATATGCAATTTATTAGCTGCAATGAATTTTACTTCTAAAGCTCATATATTCTGTAGAAGAAAAAGAAACCAGCGGTAGTAACACTGAAGACTGAGTTTAAAGAAGTCCGTATTCTCCCCATGTGAAAACTTGGATACCACAATTGAGGATATTTCCCTGATAAAGCAGAATTACATCCTGAAGGAACGGGAATGATAAAGATGATTTCATATTCTTGAAATACAGCCGGGCCTGCCAGCTTGCTTGCCATCAAACTCCTCACCAGTGAAAGAGTTATTCAAACAACTGACACAAAAGCCACAAAATCTTCAAAGAACAGTCACTGGGAAGTCAACACATGACTCACATGTTTGCTTTAGAGAAGCGTGAGCGTTATGCAGCAGGAGCCTGTGTGCCAGGTGGGGGTTTTAAGGCGATTCTTTGTTGTATGTGGGAATTCTCATGTATTGTTTTAAATGAAAAACAGAATAACCCCCTCGATGTCCACTTCACAGGACTTGTCATCGGCCTCATGCAAGAAAAAATAAGATTTTCAGTAAAGTTAATCTAGTGTAGGAAAATTTCCAGTCCCATTCCCGAACCGGTAAATTCACCGTAAACCAAACTAGCAGAATAAATCCCGACTGCATTACTGAACCTCTAATATTCCTGTCCCATCAAGGGGACACCTCAAGCACTCAGCCAGCAGCAAGGGCTGGACACCACCGATCCGCCTCCCCTTTAAAGCGGCGAGGCAGAGCCGAAAGGAGAGGCCCCTGGGCGACCCGCTCCAGCACCAGCTCTGGCAGACGCGCTACAAAGAAACTTTATTGAAATTTGTTCACCCTTTAAAAAGTTCCTGCCAGACAGACATGGAAATAAACTAATTTATTCTGACCCCCAAATCAAAACAGACCCAGCCGTAGTCAGAGGCTTCATTCTGGCTGCATTTGCTGGGCTGAGGCAGCCACAGCTCCACCCAGAACAAACACAGATCTAAAGAATGGAAAATTCAGGAGCATGAAGCTAGTGCATTTCAAGGGGAAAAAAAAAAATAAGGAAGATAAATCAGCACAGAGTATGCCGAACCCTTGAGAAAAAAGAACTTTATGACAAAAAACCTGACTTGCAGCAAGATCCAGAAATGACAGTTGGGTCCTTATATCCAAAATCAAAGTTCTAATGAGGCTCTGGATCAGGCCTTCGTTTCTTTACTAGAAATAATTAATATCCTGCTTACCGAGAGTTATGAAGTTCTAGCGTATGCCAGTAAAAGAAGTTTACAACTGCACTGGTGTGCAGGTAGGCTAGAATGTCAATTACGTCTCCATAGCATCATAATTCAATTGTAAAAATAAAATGTGTACCAATAATAAAATTACATTAAAACATGGAACTACGACAATTTATCCAGGGGAAAGCATCCTTGTGGATAGGCAACAGCTTTAACTTAGAAACTTCCTATATATTAAGATTCTACTGAATCATTTTAAAATTAGATTTTTGCTAAGCTTGTTTATTGTCTCATTTTTTCACATTAGACCTCATCATAACTGAAGAACAGAAAACCTAAACTGATACAGAAGACTAATATTTCTAGTTATGTTATTCATTAATGCTTAATTCTAGTTTGTCATAGCTTTGCTGCATATTTAATGACATTCCTGGTGCCTTTTATCACCTCAAAAATTGTCCTTTATTATGGCAGTTAAACTCCATCGATATACAAAAAATTAAGACTCTCTCTGGAACACCAAATTAAATTATAAGAATGGTGTAAGATGATGATCTTCGAAGATTTAGAAAAGCTCTGTTTGCTAGACAGGAGATGAAGAAATCGAGGATATCGTGTTAGATCAACAGCCACCCACGCTCACGAACTCACGTTTGCTCACACTGCAATGCTCCACCGTGTTTGAGAACAGACTCCGTCGGGGTATTTGCAGGAGAGAAGGGACGTGAGATTTATCGGCTTCCTAAAATCTGTACTACAAAAAGTACGTTTGAGCCATACAGTGTAACCATGTAGAAAAAAGCGATATAAAAGTTCCATTTCTGCTTCAAACACTTAAAACGCTTTTGTTGTTACAACTCTATGACAGTAGAGCTCAGACAACCCGGTTTGGATCAAGACTGCCTTGTAAAACCTCTAAAAGGTGGTAACCGCTGCTCTGGAGAGCCAGACAAAGACCCAGGGCTGGAGTCTGGACAAGCAGATTCCCGGCTAAATAACATTATTTCTGTCTTGAATTTTGCCATATTCCCATTTCTAACAAGAAGTGCCTGCTATCGAATAGAAAAGAGAGACCCCAAATTGAGACACCAGAATTAAATTGAAAGGAGTAAAATCAACGGTGTGTAAGGAAGTCCTGGGCGCATCTGCTGATCTGTGGGATGAACAACCCCAGGGGTGCAAAATGCTTTCTGTGGTCTCGTATGGCGCAAATCCAAAAATAATGCAATCCTCCCTCTGTCTTTTAAGAGTCTGATTTAGTTAGACTTAGACTGGCTCCACTGTGCTGTGCATAAAAATAGCAAAGGCAAAGTTCTCAAAAATAATGTCAGAACACTTTATAAAACACTGTTGCTTTAGGAACAACTGTAGGCGGTAAAATCTCTGGCTGCGGGTAGAGACAGAAACAAAGCACCAAAAATACCATTTTTAAAAGCATAATGTACAGCCAAGCAATGATATAAATTAGAACTATGCTCAACACAAAACACCAGCTAAGTCTCGTCGCCTTGCAGCTGGTTCATAAATCCTCAAAACTGGCAAATTCAAAGTCCTAAATTTGCAGGGTGAACCAAACGAAGCGGTGATGGGCGAAAGCCCTTCTAAGGCCGCGGACGGAGCCCGCGGCCCCACCGAGCCCCACGGCGGCACCGAGGTTCTCTCGAGCACAGCCAGCGGCAGGCGACGCCAGAACGCAGAGCGGGTGCAGCCAGCCAGGCTGCCTCCTGAAAACGAGCAGCGACCGCTTTGAAAGGAGATGGGGTTCCAGGGAATCAAGAAAGAAAGAAACAGACTGATAGAACATTCCCTGTTTTCCCGTAAATGAGTGCCACGATTAAGATACACACAGGCAGCCCCGAGTTTCTCCAGCTCTGAGGCGTTAAGGCAACTGAAAGCCAGACCTGTTACCTGCCGCGGGACCTTCCCGGCTGGCTGCGTCTCACCTCCCAGCGCCCGGGCAGCGGGGCTCACCCCCTTCTAACCTCCAGTTACTTGGGTGCTCTCCCGGTCTGCGTGCACGACTGCTCACCAACAACGCCCTCCCGGGCGCCTTGGCTCCCCTGCAAAAAGCAATTTCCTGCAACCTTCACACACACTAAAGAATCCTGTGCTCTGTGACACGGTTTGATTTATCTGAACTGCCTCTTGGAGCTCCACACCGTAATTTAGGAGACTGCTTAGTGCTGTGCTGTTCTAGCAGGGATATTTCCCCCCCAGCAGTAATGATGCCACCTCTGGATAGTGAATCATTATAAACTGCAAGCACAAAATGATCTCTAATGATGAAGCTTTTCTAACTACAATTTGGAGTGTTCCCATGTTCCTAATTCATTTTTTCTTGGAGAGGTAACATAGCATTTTAGCCTTCTCTCAGTTAATGGTATTTTCTTGGTTGTTATATATCTGTTCGGGCAAGTAACGACTTGTCAGTTCTTCAAAGAATGAGAAATCCAGAGAACAGCAATGACACAATGACAAATCTCAGTGGGAAAGGGAGGGAGGATTAGAAATCTTTTAAGTATACTTTTGGAAGGAAACCCGTTTCCTAATTTTTCCACCCAAGAAGAGACCAGCATTTGCAACATGAAAAAACTCTTTCCTGAGCCCAGTGCCGGGCGCACAAGGGCTCTGCAATATGTAAGGTACGTGAAAAATGACTGGTGGGAACTCCTGGGCTCTGAGCGAGTGAGACGGGCGGCCAGGGCACAGAGCTGCCCAACGGCAAGCAGGAGCTGGCACTGACAGCCGGACAGATCAGCCCTAACCAAACCATCACCCATTTGGGTAGGAAAACAAGAGCAAACAGGGTATTGGGCTGCGGGACATGGCGGGTTAGAGGAAAAGAAGGTGGCTCTGTAACATTTTGTTTCACCTCCGGTTCCTTCTGTCTCACCCAAAGGAAGGCGGAAGACGTCTGCTTATCCCTCCTATATACCTCTGGCCGGGCGCAGGGCTCCTCCCTACGCTTCAGCAGCCAGCCCCAGCCCTCCTCTGCGGAGCTGCTCGCTAATGAGCACACACTATTCTGCTTGCTGCTTCCCAAGTTTAATTGAAGCTCTAAGTGATGCTTCTCATACAATACTCACCCCGAGCTCTGAAGAATCGCGCATCCCTATCGCATGAAGATCGTAACAGCAGCGAGCTGCATGCGGTCTAATTTTACTGAGAGAAAATTTCATTAACTATCATTAGCAAACTGTCATTATATTATGTATGTTCGCATTTCATAGCATTTTGGTGAAAGCTGAATAAAACTGATTCACACACGTTTGTTAAAAGCACGTATATAGCACAGCATTCGGCGAGTCTCGGAAGCAAGTCATCTGTCCCTAGATCCGATTTGCAGATGACAGTTGGGATGACTGAGATACCAAAAGACAGTTTTTCTCTTGGGTCCTACCTGGGTTTCTGATTAGTCCTCAGTCTGGCTGAGGACTATTTTCTCTCAAAAGACTTCCACACAAGGTCATTACTGCAAGCTTGTGTGCTGACCACTGCCTGCTGGGACTCCCAACGCGTAAATTCAGCAAAGCTAAGAATTATTTAAATAGGTTATGTTCCCAGCCCTTGGAGGGGGAAATAAAAAATAGAAACAAAACTCTTTAAAATTCTTGTTCTTTTTGTCTTCCTTATAATCCTCATCTCCTTCACATTGGAGTAATGCTCTTAATGCACAATACTGTGCTTTAATAACCCTCCCTCGAATGAGCACTAAAAATGCAATATAGTTCAATAAAATCACTATCGCAGCGTTGCAAAAACCACCCCCCATACACTGCCTGTGGATAATCAGTTCCATTTAATGGAGTTCTGCAACAAAACGTTGTAAAAGGCATAAAAGTTAGGAGCAAGCTCGCGGAAGGCAGCGCAGGTTCCATCCCAGCGGCACCTTATCGCACGTAGATAAGGACAACTGCTGCTGCATCACAGTTACAGGCAAAGCCTTAGGCAGGTGCGCTGGGGGCTGACTGGGAGAGGGGCCTCCAAGGAGGTCTGTATGGGGTGGGAGTCCGCGTACGGTCAGGCAGGCAGCTCGGAGCGCGCTGTTGTGAACGGCAAGGGCCGGAGGAACCTGGGGAGGGAGACGGCTGGCAGAGGGGTGGCCCTGGTCCCCAGGAGCAGTCCTGCCTGGAAATGAGATGGCTGAAGGGGTGAGGAGGTGACAGCCGGCTGCTAAGGGATGGTGGGCACGCAGAGGTGAACGGGGAAGGCCTGCTCACTTTCTGAAACACAAACTTAAATAACTTACACAGGCCCCAAAAGCAGTTACACCGCTAATGCGGGGCGGGGGCCGGGATGCTGCGCCATCCTTGCGCCCATGCACCCAAGTTTGGGCTTTCTTCCCCAGCCCTGACCGTGGGGTGCTGAGCCACGCGCACGTCGCTCTGACCCGCTGCAGCAGCTCCTGGGGACGCCGAGAAGCGAAGCAGCGACCGCAGGTGCGAGTGCTGCCGTGAAGTAAGCGCAGAGAGCATGGCACAAGGGTCAGCCTCTCTCGCGGAAAGCAAGGCGTTGCTCCGCAGGCTTTGAACTGCCGCCGCGGTCTAGTTCCTCAAGTGTCCGACTACGTTCACTCTCAGGTGAAAGTTTGCCATATCTCCAATAGCGACCTTAATGCAGTTTGTAGCGGACCTGAGACCTGGCCTCTGCCCAGCAAGCGCATTTCATCTCTGCAGTTCACCTGTAATCCCAGGCGGGCAAGCCACAAATACGGGCGCCGCAGGCTGAGGAGCCTGAAAATCTTAACAAGCAAAAAATGTGCTTGACCCAGCAACTGGGAACCACCACTGCTCTGCGGCCATTTGCATTCACCTCACGTGGGAACCTCGGAAAATGGATTGAATATGGTTATACCTGAGTTATTTCAGCACAAGGCTCTTCATTGACTGTTTTCTAAAGAGCCTTTTCAATGAACAGCCCATTAAAGACAATGTGATTCTCTTAATTTGATGCTGAATTCAAGAGGTGTATGAAATATTTGTCAATATTTGGACTACCTAATATGTTTAACTGAAAGAAAAGGGATTGCTGCAGAAATCATTCCTCCAAGAAAGCCCATACTGCCCTACAAAGTATCCAAAAGCATTATGAATCTTTAAAGTCTTCATTTTCCCTTCAGCAAAGGGAATCATGGCACTGGTATGCCTGTATCTTTGGCAGGCCAGTTTTTAAGAAACCATCCTTTTCCTTCACAGGAGGAAGAACAAAGGAAAAACAGACTTTGTTTTCCCTTTGGCAGCATACAATGAAAAGCCCACTCTCAAGTGCTAGGACTTAGGGGAATCAAACACGCAAACCAAAATCTTTCAGGCTGTGGTGGAGGGATCCTGAGAGATGCTGCAGCTACCTAGCCAAAAGGGGCACGGGAGAAGGGCAGGGAGGACCTGCCGTGCCTGTTCGTATAACCAGTTACTTGCTGACTCAAAAATGTGACTCGTTAAAATGAGTGAAGCCAAGTGAAAATGTACTCAACAACAGCAGCAAACACGTAAGCCAAAGTTTTCCGGGTTTTGAGGTAACGCTTCATTTCCAGAGAACATTTCTTAAGCAGCAGCATCAAGCAATGGAAAAAAAAAGCTTGTATTTTCCTAAACTGAACGCGTAGAGGAGAATATCCACCACCAGCAGTTTGTCAAGATTCCCTCCTCAGCCTGTACATTTTAAAGACCCCATAAAGCTTCCACAAACGTAGGGAACATCCCACAGCAGGGGGTGGGAGCAGTGCAATAGGCATCTGTCAGCATTAAGCACTTACGCTCTTACAGAGATTCTCTTTGCACTGATGCAAATCTATAGGCTTCCACAGATACTTTTTCTCTGTGCGAGCAGAAGGATTGAGTTTCTCTGAGATCCGTCTCCAGCAGCCCCGATTCCATGAACTCTGCGTCCAGTGCTGGTGCAGGGTGGGACATGCTGTACTGGTTTACTCTGCTCCCCTAAGAAGGAATAAGCCAGGAAATTTACTTTGCTGCAAGAACTTTGGAGGGACAAAATACTTTTTCTTCTGATCTTTGGTGCTTAAGGTAGCAAGAAATGAGGTCATACCCTCAAATCAATACATAAATAAATATTTAAACAACCTTTATGCTGCAAAAAAATGCCTTTTTTTCCTGGAAACTTGATATGGCAAGAAAACACTAGAAAATCTGGAATTCAGAAGACCAAAGAGACACACAAAAAAAGATAAGAAAAAAAAAATTAATATGCTGAAGATGCCCCTTTCCCTTACTGTTGGGGGACTCATCATATTAGTCTAAATTTAATTAAATTTTCTTATATTATTTGCAGATCAAATTTCACACTCTTCCTCCTACACCTCACGCCGTGCACCTCCAGCTACGCTGCTGAGCAGCCCATTATTTCAATTGTCATCTATTATATCTCATACTCAGAGGTAAAAAGCTCAACTTGATAGCTGAGAATGTACACGTGTAACTAATTGGTATGAAGAGGAATTTTTGCTTGTATTATACATCCCTGTGCTTCAGGGTGCGACCACGCCACTGAATTCTCCCGTGCAAAACCAGACCAGCTCTGCCACTCTGTGCCGTCTCATCCAGCCGGAGGACTTGCTGGGACCAGCTAGAAGTGTCAACACCTTCAGTCTGTAAGGAGCAATAAGGGGCAATATATTTTCTCTTGAAATTGTTAGGCCTACTACTTGTATGAAGGAATTTAAATGATGTTCTGAGTACTACATAAATTAAAAATCAGTAAACCAATGTAACTTTTAAGGAAAGAGATGTTAACTTTTACCACAAATAAAACATCCACTTTCTTTCGTCTTAATTCATTTTGTGACCAAATGACCAAAGTTATCTATTTGGCATAAACTACTGCCACATGTGTAGGAGAAATTAACACTGAAAATTAATTTCAAATACTCTTTGCGGTTTCAAACGTATTAAATTAATCAGTCTTCCCAATATTTTGGCATATTGGAAGAAGTTGATTAGGTTGATTCCAAAACAATGACTGACGAGACAGCTCACCAATTTTATTACATTTCTCTCTGGCATTTCAGGCCTACCTACTCACTTAAAGCTTGTGCTAACACCACCGAAAAGCTGCTTTACTATCAAATCTATTTGAATAGAGAGCACTGAATTTTCTATTTAAAATTCTCTCTCGAAGCTGACACACACATCAGTTCATTTCATGGCTCATATCTCTGTGTTATAACATTTATAGATATTTTTCAAACTCTGTACATGAAAATCAAGGTAAGCTATTATAGCCATTCGCAAACCAAACCAAATCTCCCCGTCGCTCCGGCAGGAACATATAGAGACATGTAGAGATTTGGATGAAGGACCCTTTAGAA
>JMFS01033428.1:0-13694 GCA_000699545.1 Podiceps cristatus
CCGGGCACACCTTTCCAGCCTGTCAAGATCAAGAATGCATGTAAGTGCTATTAATTGTAGAGAGAGTATAGAATTATGTGTATTTCTTCCAAGATTATTTTCTCTCTGAAGATTTGGGACCCCATTGTTACGTGATGACCGTTATGCTCCAACTGTGCCTCCTTGGCTTCTCTCTTTCCATGTTAGGATGCTGTTGACCTGCTTTCTCCAATGGCCTCTATTTGCATTTCTTTTTTTTTCTTTCACACTACAGAGAGCTGGATTTTGTTTGTTTGTTTGTTTTCAAATCAGTGCCTTATTCTAGAATATAATCCATTTAATTTTCACAGCTAGCATCTTTGTTTTATTATTTATTGGAATGGAAAGAGGGACTGAAGGCTCTGACGGGCTGGAGAAGCACCTAACTATTGCTGGAGTTCCATTATTAACCTGAATCATTTCATTCAGAAACAGGGATAAACCTTTGCTTCTGGAATGGGATTCATCCAAATAGCAGTTCATGACCTTCACAATAAACATCATGCAAAGTTATGTGTTTAAGTTATTGTCTGAATACACAGAACGAATACTTCTAGGTTATCATGGAAAATTTAATACATGATTACTTGGGTTTTGTGACACTATTGCTGCAAACCAAAGAAAACCATTGAAATTATTGCAGCTGTTATTTCAAACAAAGGAAAACAAATATAAACAGTAAATTTTCTGCCATTATGCAATCAGAACAAGAGCATCTACTTGTTAAAGATGCATCTTTATTAATAGAATAATTGAGGTTTTATCATGCAAATGCATCCATGTGGCACAGAACTGTAGTATATTTATCACAGATATAAATTTATTTTTTCATCAAAGCTGCTTCTTTCAGAATGTCTCAGAGATGTCATCTCACAGCGGCTGATTTTAACTTCCTAGTATTAGTGTTTATGAATGGAGGGTATACTCAGAGTATTTTTGTCAAGACTTAATTTATGTCTCTGGTTTTCTGGTTCTGAGTTTTGGAAAGGGACTGAGGAAAAGTGTCTATACATGTTTGCTCCTCTTTATAACAAATGCTACAGAAGAACTCTGCCTGTCCTCACCTTTCAGAAACATCAGGAATTCCAGCTTTTTGCAGGAGTGGTACAAGAAACACTGATGTCTTACAGAGACAGTGCCTGCTCCACAGGACTACTAAAAGTATTTGCTGAAGTTGTCCAGCAATAAACTGAATTGGAAGATTTGAATTGCCCAAATCCTCTGTGTAAGGCAATAATGGCATAGCAATCTGGGAGCAGTGGCCTTTCTTTGGCCCCTGACCTGAAGTGAAATTCACTGAAACAAAGCAGGAACCACTCAGGATGCTCTATAGTGATCATATCTTCTGTCTAAATAATTTACTGGAATTTTAAAATATCACAACAATAATGACCCACATTTTAATTCAAAAAGAAACCTATTATTTATGTTAAATAAATGTCAAAATTGAGTAACATGTGAACTGTAACACTCAAAAAGCCCCTGAATCTCCTAATAAATTAAGGTCAGTCTAACAACTGCTTTCACAACTCACATCCAAGGAAAGAACAGAGAGGTAGTAACATAAGAGTAATGAGATTTCTTGCATAGGTTTTCTTTTTAAATAATAAGGTACAGAATGTATGACTAGTTTACCAATTTCATAGGGAACATAAACTCATGTTTATTTTGATCCTTTAAATGTAGCATCTTCTACACTTGAGGGTTTAATCATCAGAACCTGACACAGGTAAAACAGGTGTCAAAAACGTTTTACTAAGCTAAAAGCTAAGACAATGTTCTGGCTCCATATATGTGGAGCTAGTGAGCAGACAGTGGTAATTAGCTGCCCCATAGGGTCAGAGACCACCACTAACTCCACAGCCGGGACTCACAGCAAACATATTTAATCCATATGGGCTTCCAGTTTGCCACCATGAAGAGGCCACTTGAATATTTTCCTCTTTTCGTTTTTTTAAATAACATTTAACTGTGGATACACATAAACAGATTGCAGGGTAAGAAAAATAATGCAAAGAAAAAACATCACATTTTTTAAAAATTGAGTAATGATAGTGAGTCTATTGAAACTCTTACAGTTGAGGACAACTGAAAAGTGTTTATTATTGTAATAATTTCTCTGTTACCAAAGGAAATAAATATATTATTTGGTGAAGTTTATTTAGATACATTGTCCAGTTTCTTAAATCATAGCACTTTTGGATTCTTCCAATCCCAGTAAATAATCTAAAATAATTTGCTGTATTTGAAATCTAAGAGTTTCTACTAGACGTTATCGACATAAGATAACACAGATTTATAACAGTGAAGATGTACTCACAGAAATTGAAAAAAAAAAAAAAACAAACCCCACAAAAAACAAACAAAAAAAATCCCAAAAACCCAAGGTGTTTTTCATGCCAAGAACACTAACTGCTGAATTCTTTACTGTCTGTGAAATCACCACCAGAACAGTGGAAATACTTTTGTAGAGGTTATAGTAGAAATTAATTATTTTCAAACTTATACTTTTGTAGACGTTATAGTAGAAATTAATTATTTTCAAACTTAAACAGGAAATGGGGAAACAGGGGCCAATGCGGTTAGAGGATATAAAAAGTTAGTGTAAGCAATAAGCAGAAGGCTTTTAAGTAACACAAACAATCTGGAAAGGGAAAACATCGCGAGTCATAAAAAAGTTAAAAGACAAAAGACCAAAAGGAAACAGTGAGTGTAGAATTACAGGGGATATTTAAACTACCTATAAAGATCTCATTGAATAAAGCATATTTGCTGTGAGCAGAAGGAAAGTAAAATAGGCAGGAAAGTAAAAGATTAACTTGTAAAATAGCTATGGAAAATCCAGCAGAAGAGACAAAGAAATGGTAGATTTCTTCATGTCATTTTGTTTCACAAATGAGAAGATAAAGCAATTACATGTATTTAAAATTAGGATTGCTTTGTCAGTACGCTTAGTGAATTGGCTAATGAGGACGCCAAGAAAAATATTTTATAACATTAAAACCTAAGCGAGAGGGTTCAGAGGAGGCCACGAAGATGATCTGAGGGCTGGAGCACCTCCCCTACGAAGAGAGGCTGAGGGAGCTGGGCTTGTTCAGCCTAGAGAAGAGAAGGGTGTGGGGGGACCTCATTGCAGCCTTCCAGTCCCTGAAGGGAGCGTCCAGACAGGAGGGGAATCAACTTTTTAAAAGGGTAGAAAATGGCAGGACAAGGGGGAATGGATTGAAGCTAAAGGAGGGAAGGTTTAAATTAGATATTAGGGGTAAGTTTTTTTCCAGAGAGAGTGGTGAGGTGCTGGAAGAGGCTGCCCAGAGAGGTGGTGGATGCCCCATGGCTGGAGGTGTTCAAGGCCAGGTTGGACGGGGCCCTGGGCAACCTCGTGTAGGTCCAGGCCTGGAGGTTGGTGTCCCTGCCTGTGGCAGGGGGGTTGGAACTCTATGATCCTTGGGGTCCCTTCCAACCCAGACCTTTCTATGATTCCATGATAGAAGTTTTATTATTTAAAAAAAATCTTCTGAAACCTCTGAATTAGATATCAGTGGAGTTCTCTTTGGTCGGTGTTTGTGGTACCTGAAACCCTGCCTGCTTCGATGATTGCACCAGAGAGGACTGTAGACAATTCCTGGCAACTCCTCTCACACTTGAGGAGCAGAGGAACCATTCTCAGTACTGAGGAAGACATTTTGCTGATCCTGCAAAACCAGAGACTGAAAGTGTATCTTTCTGTTTCCCATTTCTTGGCCATTATTTGTTAAATACTTGCATATATACAAAGACCCTGCCTAAAGCAGAATATAACAAAAATCTTTTCATCATGTAATCTGGCAATACTGGACTTACTAAGTATGTTGTGACATATGTGGGGACTTCTGGCAAAGCTCAAGTTGCAAGCAGCTTGTGCTGTGTGACTTCCTCTTCCCCTTTGGATTAAGTAATCTGTTAAAACAATTTGCATAATTTAATTTTTTGCCTACAGAGTGTACTCCAGAAATGTTACACACTCAAGCAGCAGGTGAAGCTTTCTTAGGGAAAGTACTCCAATTCTGAATACCTTGCTATTCAGGAATTATGCTCTTGATCCCATTATATTGTGAACATGCTCCTAATATGTATCCCATTATATTATGAACATGCTCCTAATATGATTGAAATGATTATTATAATGTGCTTTGGAAAAATGCAGTGAATTGTAAACATTTTTTCTGGAAATTAAATAGGAGTCTGTTTACCTGCCAAACGTCATTGCAGCTGACTGAGTTTTGGATTATGAAGGGATGAAGCTGGTTATCATGTCATGCGAAATTCTATGCAGAGCACTAAGCTTTTCCATTTCAACATTTTCTTACTATGGCTAAAGACAAACTGTTACTTCCTATCTGCACATTCCCTTCTGTTAGACTTATAAGGGAAACTATTTCTCCTTTCTTTCCCCTTTCCCCACAAACATCCTCCAGGAAAGCAAATAAAAGCTTTGATATACAAGAATTACAGTCCCTTCAAATGTACCTAGACATTTTCCAAACAGATAACCTCATTGTGAGATACATTACATTATCCCCATAAAAGGCATTCATTCTAAGTCTGTCATCTCCTGATTTAAAAAAGGTAATGAATTCCATACAGTTTCATGGACCAAAACATATTTTACTTAAAAGAAGATCTTTTTTTGGAGTAACTATTAAATAATTACAATTTTTATGTTTTCACAATCTGGATAAAAGGAAAACAAAACAAAAAAATCCAGTCAGTAAAGTGATCTGATTGATAAGGATCCTGTATTTTCTTAAATCCCTCAAACACATCACTTTGTGGTGATCATTTGATCTGCAGAGAAGAAGAATTTTGTTTTATGCCAGAAAAATCTTTTTTGCTTCTCACAGAGTGACTTAAAAGACTTTTGCACTAGGAATATAAGGCACAGATAATTCGCAAGATACTTCAAAGTTTTTTTTTCCTGTGCTTGATCCCAAGGCTTAGCCAAGGTTGGTTTATATACCTTTTGACAAGTACAGCAATGGGGTTGTGCACTGGCATGAAAAAGCGGCTTCATGTTCAGTGAATGTCCTAGAAACACAGGCTCCCAGGACGCAGCTGAACCTCACAGGGCAGGGACCAGCAGTGTGGGTCTGTGCCCTGGACCAGAAGTTTGCATTGTGCACTCCCTTCTCCTTTGCAGCCTGGAAGGGACATTCATAATCTGTGGTAAGTGTAGTAGTTTATGAGCACCCACATGGTCTAATGTGCAGATGCTGTAAATCTCTGACTCTGTTCTTGTGTAGGGTTCACAGAACTAGAGGCTTACTCAAAATCTGACTTGAAATGTTTTAAAGGGAAAAAATACCTTTCTGGCCCCAAGCCTGGCTCCAGTGCAGAGGCCTGTACTGTAAGATAGTGCAGCGCAGGTGCCTGCAGCGTGCACTTACAGCATATTGACTTCTGCAAGGTTAAACATGATGTTGGTGAAGGGATGGAGCTAAACTGGTTAGATCACAACTGTTTAGATGCCTGTTTGATAAAGCTGTTGACAATGAAGTGGATTTCCTGTGACGTGGATTCCTGCGACTTCTGCCAGGGATTAAATTAAACAAATCAGTTCCATCAAATACTACATGCTAAAAAAAGTAAACCACTGTAATTCTATTGCTAATTGATATAAGTACAGCTTCCTATGTCTTGGATTCCCTGGTTTCTTGTGTTCAGATCTGTTGGGTGTAGGATGAATACCCACTGTGCTGTTGCAAACACATTTGCACAGAAATGCTTAAATTAAGGCAGAATATATTCGGAACACTTTAGAAATGGGGATCCTGAGCAATCCATCTTTGTGCTGAAAGATTTCTCTTGTGCCTTGGACTGCGAAAACTTTGATAATGTCACTACATGTTTTCACCCCCAGGACATAGCACAGTGTGTTCCCAGTCCTGAATCATATCTGTGTGGTTGAACTGGAACTGTTTGTCACTAACAGCTGAGATATTGTGTCTTTGCTTTTCTTTGACTGTCTTCACTGCCATGTAAAGACAAATTGCATGTTTGACCTGAGGGAAACTATCACAATGCCTTTCATCATCTCTTTCTCTTTATCAGCCTTCTCTCATAGACAATTTGACTATTCCTAAAATCGGGTATTTTAGGGCAAGTCAGGAGACTACTCTGCCCTAGATGGTCAATTACTAACCATTCGGCCGTGACTTCACATAATATTAGGAAAATAGTCATAACATGTTTTTTCTCCAAAATGTGATCCAGTGTTGTTCCTGTCAAAAATATTATTTTCAACTAAGCCAGCATTATCCATCAGGTAAAAAAAAAAAAAAAAAAAAACACAAACAAACCAAAAACACACAAACAAAAAACAAAACAAAAAAAATCCCCCAAAAAACCCAAACCCACATTCACAGGAGATCTGTTTTCTGGAAGACAGTGCCAGATGCTTTCTCTAATAGAGTATTGCAGTTTACATAAAACCTTCATCAGTCTATTGGTTGGGATAACATCTTTAGCCTATAACTGTAAGTTTTATCCAATCCATCAAAGAAACATTTGTATGCTACATGGTGCTGCTTACAATAACTCAATCGTATAACTGAAATATATCATCAAAGTGATGAAAACAGGTGCTGGATCTGATTCATAACCCTGATAAATCTTTTTTTAAACTTTGCAGAGCTGTAATATTTCATATTTCCATAGCACTTTCCATGCTGTGGGCTGTGAAGGCTAAAATTTCCCATCCAGGAAGGCAAAAAACACAAGCTAAATGAAGAATCAGAGGTGAAGTTTTCTTTAAAGAAGTTTCCTTTCAGTTGGGAGAAGACTGGTTACTTCTCTGTGTATATAGGCATATATATATACACACATATGGAAAATCACTGGATGATAGCCTAATTACCATTTTTATCACTCTTAAATGTAAAGTTTCACTAGTCTGGGTGGCAGTGGAGGAATCCGGATCATCACATGTGAAAAGGTACAACTTCCTGTAAAATATTACTTGATTTGAGAAGTACATAGAAAGCACTTTTTTGTATTCTTCAATAAGAAAACAAAATCTGGTTTACCTTTACAGCTTTTTTTTCTGCTCTCTGTTAATATGTGGAAAGAAGTCAATCATCTCTGAAAGCTTAGGAAAAATATTTTGAATTTCACTCTGCTCCAAACAGATTTATCTCTCTCCAGGGTCGTCAGAAGATTTTATTCTGACTAGCTGTAGCTGTCTGTCCAAAATACTTTTTTTCTAGATCTACCCTCTCCATTTTTTCTTGCTCTCTCTGGAAACAAAATAATAAATAAAAACTATACACAAGCAAGAAGTAGTCTGCTACTATGTCTACTGTAAAGGCTTAATTCCTCTGCAGAATATTTATTTGACCTTAGATTGTCTATTATTTTACTAAGATGCTAAGTTGTTTTGTAGCTCACCCAGAAGATCATAATGAATTGAGCTTGTTTAGTAAGGAAAGACTTGCAGCTTATCATCCGTTTCAGCAACAGGTGCCTAAAAAACCCCACTCCAAACACTATAAGCAAAAGTCACCCACTGACTTTTCCATTTTAAATGACTATTATTCTGCATTAAGATACAGTTACTAGGATATTTCAATGTGTATTTCAACAAATCTAATAGCATGTAATAATAAAAGAATAGTTTGTCTGATTACTGTGTTAATATGTTGTTGCATAATAACTTTGAAATATTCTTTTGTATTTGAAGTGGATAGAATCTATCCACAGCTTTAGGCATTTTCATGTGACATCTGCATCAAAAATAGAAAAGTTTCTGTTTATTGATGTTGGTTTATTATTTACCTAGGCAGGCATCTGGAGTGTTAGTACTGTGTCATGCTTCTACCTCTTTTTAACAACCCTGAATCTCAAAGACAGCATATTCCACAAGGAGAAATGACCAGTATCTTTCAGACTAGTGAAGCCTCCTCTCTACTTCATGGACCTGGCATTTATTGCACTGCTGAGGCTTACTTAGCTTATGTGCAAAGATGGCATGCTAATATACTGTCTCTTAGGTCACGTATCAAGTAAAAAGCATCAATTTTGGAAAGATTAAAATTTTCCCAATCTAATCAATATGTGCATATGATTCTGGGGCAATAGAATAGCCAGTTTATTCTCTAACTATACCAACAATCTTTATTACTGCAATTATTCACTAATTCTACCAGACTACTTGCTGAGTAATCATTAGTGTTCTGCCAAAGATTCACAAGTTTGAAATGCACATTGAGCTGAGTATAAATACTTCCTCAAAAAAAGTAATCTTTTTAACCAACCCCACTGCTTAGAATACTTGCAGCAATGTGGATAGACATGTTAAGAAAAATAACAATGGCAGACAGATTATACAACCTGCTGACACATAAACAACCCTATTTTTCTTCCTCATTCTATAAATTCCCTACTACTCAGGCTCAAGAATAAATGACCACCAATCTCCATTTGACATCATCTCTTCCCTAACAGACTACTGCTGCTTGCCTTTTTCATACCCAGCAATTGAACAGGAGTTGTGTGTTTTCTACTCCAAAGCAGAAATAGAGAAACAAATACTTCATTTGGAGTCACATTGGTCCCTTAAAGACAAAAACTGGGCATTCTCTTGAAAGCATAGCTGCTTTTGAGAATTCAAACTTTATCCTGAAAATGGTTGGCGGTAGGTGTTTTTGTTTTTTGTTTTTCATGTTGTATTTTTCTCCTGAGCCTCTTCCTTTTAGATTTGATTTAATCTTGCCAGTACTCTCCATTGCTTAAATTCTAATATAATTCCTTCTCTCTCCAGAGGCTATAAAAATCAAAGTAACCTTCTAGCTTCAGAAAGATTTTTTAATGGAATTTAGACTAAAGGGGAGAAGAAAGGAAGGAACAGTACAACAGTCTCTCCTCAGCACAGAAGTGTTTAATTCTAAAGACTGTGCTGATGGGAAAAAAGCCATACTACAGACTTGATAACTGTAATTTCTGTTTGAGCAAAGACATATGTAACTAAGACAGAGACAAGAGCTCTCTATTTCACTCCATCTGTGATTCAAACTCACTGCTGATTCTGAGGACTATGCAAAAAACCTTCACTTTTTTTAGTCAGTATCTATGGCAGACAAGACCATAAAAGTCGCTGTTTCTAATAAAAAATAGAGGGGAGGGAAATTGATGATGATATTGGCTGTTATTTTGCTAATTTATTTTTTTTTGTTTTGTTTCAAGTGTGTGTGTTTTACTAGTGACAATACATGTGGCTCCAGATTGTTGACTTCTGTATATTATTTTGTATTCTTACACTCGGAGAAAAATCAAATCAAAATATGGATTATAATAAGCATTTGTATGATAGAGAAAAGCTGCAAAACCTAAAGTTAGGCAATAAAATTATATATATTAGTCCCAAAACATTAAATTCCCCACCATCAAAGCATAAGGGAAGCAAGTTGTATTTGAATGTGAATTTTCTGTGAATGTGAATTTGAATGTGAATTTCTAGCCTATCCCAAGAAAGCTTTCATATATTTTTTCTTTCTTTTCCTTTTACAGGAGAAAGAGGGAAAGTGTGCCTGGTAGGGAAGCATGGAGAATTTTATTCTTAGGGACAGGCAAGTCTGCTTTCTCCCAGCTCTCAATCTGCCTACCTGACTAATTGCTGTGACACTGAAGAGGTCTTAAGACAAAAGGATTGTGAACCTACTTTGAAGATACTAGAATTGGAAGGGGAAAAGGTGATAGAATCTGCTTTTGATTTCTGGTCCTAAAGGAAGAGTTCAAGAAAACAACAAAGAAATTCATGGCTTTGAATTTTCTTGAGTTGCTGGGTTTTTCTTTATAATGAAACTTCTGATGGGAAGAAATTTCCATTTTTCATTCATCTCTAGCATTCAAGTACTTACTGAGATTCTAAAAGATACTTACACCTCTAACTTTCATATGCTGCAACGTTAGTCAGTTTTCTCAATAGATATGAGTATCTTTTGAGACATCAATTTGTTTTTAAAATATTTAAATATATTTTAAAATGACCCAGTAATACATGTTACTGTGTACAATTCCTTGATGCTTAAAATGCTTTGACGTACATCCATTATTTGGATGCCTGTTCATCAGTATGATTAAACTTCTGTATTATGCTCATAGTATTAGATTTCTGAGGAACACAAAGCACTGTGGAAACAAACAGAAAAATTTGGTAAGTAATGCTGCTGATGCGACAGCATGTTTGAAGGGATCAGCCTTGATAGAAGCCTGTAATAATGGTCTGGGAAGGCTGGAGCATGTCTGCTGAAAAATTAGTGAAAGGTATCCCTTTGGTCTGCCTAAGAGCAAGGAAAATATGAATGTATTTTTCTTGTTCATAAGTTGAGTCAAATAATATTCATATTCTAGAGTTCCTTTAAAAGAGGAGAGCGAGCTATAATGGAAGGTGTAAATCTAAATGGATTTGTCTGAAGAAGCTGGGCTCTGTGGTGTTCCCAGATCAATTCTGATACTATGGAAAGTTACCTGAGACAGGAACATATGAGATGAAGCATTTAAGTAAAGGTTAGTGAGCTTCTGGGGAAACAAAATTACATCTGGCAAGCTTTTAAAATTCTGCGCAAGGTGAGCTGCTGGCTAGTGAGGAAAACTGAGTGCAGAGAGCCTGCAAGTCAGAGCCTCGATTCAAACAGGGCTGAAAGGAGAAACCTGCTCTGGGGACATCAGCAGAAGTCACAGCAATTGACTTTCATTGCAACTCCAGAAACTTTTGCTGAGCATCACTACTGATGGTTGTTATACCATGATGTTTCCATCAACCTCCCTTCCATAATGTGTTGGAAGGACTTCTGAGGAACACTGTTGGTAAACAAGGCTCCAAGTAGAAAATCCCATAGAGAAAAAGCCAAGGCAGTGGCTGTATGTTTTCCCTTTGTTCTGCGTGGTGCTGCTGTGAGATACGTAGCATAGCTTAAATCAGATTTAGTAATTACAGTTTACTGGGGATGAAATACATTGCAGAAAAAAAAAAAAAAATGCAATTCTCCCCTTATGAAAACACATGTGTGTTCACACACAGGGACGTGTGACTGGAGCTGAAGGGTTTTTTTCTGGAACTGTTAAACTTTTTAGGAATTTTAAAACACTTGCTCTCGTCCTTTCACTCCCAGTCCTTTCAACCCCTCTCTGACTTTTGTGGTCGCAACAATGCCATTATGCTAGTTTCCAGTAAGTACGACAAACTGTTCTAATTAAGTCATTTAAAACAACAGTTTTATTGCAAACATATGTGAAACCAAATGTGTTCTTAAATTAATTTTCCACTGCTCTTTTGTGCAAATTAGATGGCTTCAATCATTGTAAGTGTGATTTAGGAAAGATGGAGTTGTTGGATCCCACTGTTTTGTGACAAGAGGGTGAGTTCCTTGTTTATTGAAATATATGTGCTGGTAATATGTGTTTGCAATGAATATATTCAGTTTGTTGAAGTTTAATTCAACTAACAAAAACATTTTACATAATAGTGCTTAAGATATTTTAACCTAAGGAAGTGGATAACCTGTGACTTTGAAATGTAAAAGATCTTGCCTTCTTAATTCCAGAATTAAAAAGATCTATTCAATCATCTTTTAAGGCATGACACAGCTATTTAAGTATTACTGTAAAGACCTACTAATGCTTTCAGTATTATTTTTTTAACATGCTTTAAATGTAACTGTTTAAATTTGAGATAATCTGTTTAAATCTGCTTAGTAAATGTCTCTGTTAAGTACAGTGTTTGGTTAGATAGCTGTCTGAAATCAAGACTCTAGACATAAAAAGCAAGGTTTTATCTAAACAGAAGCTTGTTTAAGTATGAAGTAGAAGCTCTGGAGTAGGTCTGCAAAAACAATTTAACCTCAGCATGGCAGAGATTAACAGAAGGTTCCTAAATCTGCTATAGAAACTGCTGGTTTGAGTTCAGTGTTCGAACTCCCTATTCAATATTTAGGAACACGTAAGCATTTGTGAGACTGGCCCTCAACATTTTATTTCTTAAATTGAGAGGTATTTAGTCTCTATCTTTATTTCTCTTTATAAATTCAGTGATTTGCTCCGGGCTACATTTCTCTCAAACAGGAATTCAAAATCTGGACTCTTTTGGAAGAAAAGCATACATGCAAGATGCTTATCCCACTTTCATTCACTCAGAGATATGAGAAGCCTCTATCATTAAAACTGCCTCTCTGCCTGAGGATACTTAAACCCAAACTGTCCTTCTGGGACAAGCGCTGCAAGCCAGTTCCTTCAGTTTCTTGAGTGAATGATCCTTGTGCTGGGTTTCAGAAGAGTTTACAGCAGCAATTTTCTCAAATCCCCAGCTGAAATGGGTCTAATTTTGTACAGTATAAGCAGAACAAGCAGAGTTTCTCTCTAAAATCAGTACGATAATGAATGGAGGACATAAGTGACAGGAAAGAGGGATCAATCCTATTTGCTCTCTATTCTTACTTTGAAGTGATCAACTTCCCTATCACTTCCAGCTCCAGAAATGGCAGTACTTGCTTTCCCAAAGTTATTCTGTCGGAGCTCCTAATGGAGTCTTTTCCCCTGCCCTCCTCAGCATTCACATCAGAGCCTGCGGCATCCTCTCCTGCCTCAAGCTCTAAAGTGCCAAGACAGATCTCCATCGGAGGCCCCCAGGGCTTATAGAAGCCTTCCAGCTGCTGTGTGCAAAAACATGGGATGGAAGTACTCCTTTGGCAGCAGCAGCTCATCTCCAGCTGCTTTCTTTCCTGGAGAATATGGGTCTATCCCTCTACCCAGTGATGCAACTCGCATCTTGCGCCTGTTCTGCCTTGCCGCAGCATTGTTGGGCTTGCCCAAAACATCAGCCAAATTACGCACCATAACACTCTGACTGACAGATCTCTTACAGGAGAATAGGCCAACAAAATTTAGAGGATGTACAAGCTCTGCAGTCCTGAGGAAAAGAGAGCAAGGGAGATAACTATTATTTAACACTTGCTATTAACACTTGTAAGAGAGTGGTAGTATGTGAACATCCATACCAGACTGCATGTACAACCTAACTGATAATATTAAAATCACTAATAGCACACAACAATAATTATTGTGGGTAAGGGTCCATGTAACTTGAAATGAGATGACAGGAATTGGCTGGACGGGCGCATCCAGAGGGTAGTGGTCAACGGCTCAATGTCCAGATGGAGACTGGTGATGAGTGGTGTCCCTCAGGGGTCCGTACTAGCACCAGTGCTGTTTAATGTTTTCATCAATGACCTAGACAGTGAGATTGAGAGCACCCTCAGCAAGTTTGCGACACGAAGCTGAGTGGTGCAGCTGACACACCAGAAGGACGGGGTGTCATCCAGAGAGACCTGGACAGGCTGGAGAGGTGGGCCTGAAACTTGATCTGTGTATGAAAGTCAACAGTTTATATGATATATTTTAAAATCTTAATGGGGTGTCACCTCTAAGGACTTTAAGGCAACTCTGCTCCATCAAGACAGATTCCAAAGACATTCCTGATCACTTCTCATCTGAGTATCCTTTGATATAAGTAGTGAGCAGAGCACAGATGAGAAAACAATTCTGGTAATGGTTGCCTGTCCTCAGTTTCCATCTTTCTCCCTTGTGACAGAATAGACCTATCCAATGATGTTAGACATCCAATATCATAGAATCATAGAATCATAGAA
>KL262977.1:0-15011 GCA_000699545.1 Podiceps cristatus
TCACAAACGGTAGGGAGTCACAAACAGCACGTATATTGCATATGCATGCAAGGAGAAATGTAAACACTTCTCCATAAATTCCCTGGGGAGGCTGCTTCCTCTGTTTCATGGCTGTCCCTGGGCTGACCATTTTTTCGTAACGTCTCCGGAGCTGTCGTTTCAAGGGGGTAAAATCTTGTCCCCACAGCGATCCCAATAACACTTGCTACAATGAACCAGGATTTCCAATCGCCCGGAGTCTTCCCCAAGCTGAGCTCCTTCACATTTGGAGGTGTGGTGTATACAGTCTGGTTTACCCCTCTAGTCCATCAGCACCTCCCAAAGTGAGATGAACAGAGTGTATCGCTGAGAGAGATGGTGCGAACGGAAAGTATTCCTGTAAACCACGGACTGCACCAGACTGAAGGCCAAAGGAATCGCTCAGGAAAGAAATGGCAAGGAATATATCGTATAATTTGGAAATATTTACAGGTTTTCATAATAACAGCATTAAAAGCGTTCCTGAGGGATCTTCGGTGTAGGATACCAGGTAACTCTGCGAGCTTTTGAGCAAGTTCTGTAAAATGACTTTATGGCCTTTTACTGCTTCAACACTTTTGAGCATTAAACCTCGTGACTGAAGTTGTGAAATTTCTCTGATGAGCAGTTCATCAGCATCCCCACTGATGTTACAGCCTCAGACTTTTCAGTTTCACGGAAGATTTTTTGGCCTCTTAAGTGAGGTTAAATTTAATGTAAATATTCTTTAGAATGTTGCTCCTCTGTGGCTGCTGCAGTTGCTCACCCATGTGTCTGAGGAAATCAGCATTCCCCTGACCTCAGTGCGGGAAATGCACTCCTGAAATTAAAGAACAGTGAATGTTTGTGGAACTGGGGTCTCATTTTTCAGAAGCCACTTGCCCAGTAGCAGTACTGCCTTCTTTCACTTCTGCTTGTTTTGGGACAGAGACGCAGCTCCCTTCAATGGGTGCAACCCACAGCCTTAAATGGATTGATGATTTCTGTGGACCCGGACCCTCTGTTGAGGCCCCTGGATTCAATTATAGTTCTGAGAGACAGAAACAAATAGAAGATGTACACTTTTGGTGCTTCTCTGCCTTCCCCTATCTCCTTTCTCACAGATCAAAGCAGAGATAATCAGAGTACCTTAGAAATGTCCTACGTACTTCACCACATATATGAAGACAATATTGTTCCGCTGGAGCAAAATGAGGGTGTTGCTTTCTCGTGGCAGGACACAGGCTAATTTCTGTAAAAGTAAATCCTCTTTTTATATCATTTTGTATTAGTGGTATAGCTACAGAAATTGCGTGTCTCCATGACTTTTTTTATGTTTGCTATTTGGAGAATGTGAGGAAGGTATGTCTTCATACAAGACCGCCCCATGTCGCGTAACTTCTGGGGACAGCAAACTCCAAAGCGCAGGCGGATGGGACAGAGCTAACATCCTCAAAAAATGTCCTAGGCCACATGATATAAAGGATCGCTAGCTTAGGAATTCTTATTTTGGCTATTGATGAGCTGCTCTATTTTTGATACTTCTTTATTGTTTTTTGTGTCAGCAGTTTCTTAGCGTGATTCTTTAAAGACATTTCAGTCAACAAGAATTTGGTGCTGTAGTGCCCCGCTAGACAATCAGTCTCTCAGCCATTTGCATGTTAAAGGAGAGCACTTTTCAGCACATTGCTGATCCTATTTGCAAGAAGGAAATTGGACCCTTGCTAACATACTTTTCAGCTAACACCTTTGAGGGTTTGAACTAGAGCAAGGCTGCAAGTTCTTTCTTGCCTTCTAGGAAATTCGCATAGTAGGAAAGGTAGTAAGTGGTAAACCGTGGTTCCTGCGTCTCATTTGTATGCCCGTGCTTGAAGCCTTGTAAAAAACAGGAATGCTCCTTTTCCGGGTAAGTATGTACTACTCCTGCTTGCAAAAAAAGTGATGATAAAAGACTTACTCCAAACCAGGCAATGGGGGCTTTATCAGATATTAACAGATGGCAGTGGAAGTGTCTGTATCTCAAATTGACTTCAGTGGGCTTTTCCGTGAGCTCTGTTTGAAGAATGTTTTGAAACATGATTAGGAGCACGAATCTTCTAACCTTCTGCTAATCCTGCCATACAGTCTAAGCATCTATTAAAAAAAAAAAAAAAAAAAAAAAAAAAAAAAAAAAAAGAAGAAAAGAAGGGAAGGGAAGTAATTAGGGGAACATGAATTGTCTGTGTGATAAAGCACCCAAGATTAATTCCCATTTTAGCTTATTCATGGTGGGATCCCAGGCACATCAGATGACTAGTAAGACAAAAATAAACCCTCTATGTAAATTTCTCGATCATATGGAAAATACATTAAAGGAAGAGAAGCCAAGTGATTGTTTTCCAGGTCTCAGTTTCACATGTGAAATCTTCTTTTCACATGCTTGATTCTCTGAGAGAGAATTCTTTCTCTCACTCCATATACCGCTAGAGGAAACGGAGCTGGCAGTGATCCTGAGAGTGTAGGGGAAGAGACCATCCCTGTGGGCGGTTTCTTGCTGCGCTACCTCCCTGCCAGCAGCAGAAAGGTGTTGACAGTGACATCAGGGTTTGGATGTTCCGTTGTTCAAACGTCACAGCACAATGTTTATGGTGTGGCATGTTCCACCAAACTCTATTGACAATAAGAAAAAAAAAGGGAAGTCGATTCATGGAGCCACGTGTTTAAAAGGAGAGCCTTCCCACCCCCCACCCCAGCTTAATTTCAGGAGAGGGATTGCAAAATGCCTGTCCTAGCTGGACAGATTCTGGCACTAATTTGCTTGACAAGTAGCGGCATTTCCTTTTTTACTGTGCTTGACAACGGGAACTTTGCAACAGGTCATGACTTTAAGAAAGTAGCGCTTGTGGGAGAGGAGAAGCCAGGCTGGGAAGCTCAGATTGCTGCAGCAGAAGCTAAATACCCTCCAGTAGCAGATGCTCCTCTTCCACACCGATCTGTCTGACTCTGGTTTCCCTGCCTTCCCTGCACCCATAAACAATAAAAGAAGGGTGTTGAGCCTTTCTTTTAATGCACACAAAAAGCTGTGGCAAAGCAAGAGTTTGGATGACAGGCTATTTGGTGCTCTGCCTCCGTACAGTCAATAACAAGACGGACGAGATGAGGAGGCCTTCGGCTGTGGTTGCCAGCTTTTGAGGGCTGCTAAGGATTTATTATCATCACGTTCTGATAGTTTTAATAAATGGAGAAGAAGCAAGAGAAGTATGTTTCCAACTTTCAGAAAGATTCCTTTAAATTTGCAGGGAACCACCAAGCTTTTAGTTGTCTTACATGTTTCACACGGGATATTCTGCAAAGGTCTGTGAACTAAAAGTGTCCAAACGACCTCTTTTGGCAGGAGATCCTTGCTGCCAGATGCATGTGCAAACACTGTGTTTAAAAGCTATCTCTAGAAACAGTGGTTGATTTTCAAAGTACCTGAGAGAACAAAAACCAATACCCTAGTAGATCTGCCCGAAGAAGGCATCTCTGTGCCAAATTTTCACAAGTACTTGTCATCACTTTCTGAATTTTGCAGCAACTTTTCTCCCCCCTTGTTTACGTGAGTAAAAATAATAATTTTGAAAGTGTGTAAGTGACAACATCAGCATAATGCATCACAAAAGCATGATGAATCATCTCTCCTGGTGCAACTCAGCGACTGCTTGATCTTCCAACGTTAGGCTTCTCCTAAATAAAACTGCTAATGGTACGGCAAGTGCATGGGTGTCAACAGAGATGATAAACAGAAATCTCAGGCAAAGGGAGGAACCGGATTTTTATGTTACCATTGATTATGATTTTCTTTCAATGCAAAGATAAAGCTAGATATACATTCACAATACTGTGGTTTCTATTCAACATACAAACAAGTCCATATGTAGAAAAGACAAGGCGGCTAGTCTTATCGGCATAGACCAAAGTAAACACGCAGAATGAAACAATGACTAATAGCATCAAACCGCCTAGGCTATTGTATGGGCTTTGGCAGTCCCTTTGGGGATTGCCAATCCATTTGCTCATAAGAAAGAGCACAGAGATAGGGAAGTACCTGTCAGTGAACGTCCCCAGGATGCCCATGCTGCGTACTGTACTTGGAGGCGAGTCACAGAGCAACAAAATGTACCTGACGTCTTTAATTAGGTGAATTACGTCATGCCAACATTGGGTACCCTCCCTCCCAAGCTGACATTCTCGTGATATAACTTGACACGATACAGAAGAGTATCTTAAGTCACTATGCATGAGCATACAGCGGGATTAATTTATTTAGCCTGGAAAATAGCACTACCCTTGAGACCACACCTGTGCTACACACTCCGTATATAGCTATCTCTGAGCTGGCTTTAAGCTAGTGGCAACTTGGAACTCACCCCAGGTTTATTGCTTTGTGTTGATTTTCTTGGGTGGATTTTATCACTTGTGCTGAATGCTGCTAGCCATATCTGAGACATTTGCTTTAAAACCATTTTAAGAATATTCAGCCATCAAGCTTCTTTGCGTTGTCGGCTCCCCAAACTCCTACAAGTGCAACAGTTTTTGTCTCTTATAAGATTGCTGGCAGGTAAGGTTTTTCAAAATTTATGTGTCTGTCTGTCTGTCTGTCTGTCTATTTATCTATCTATCTATCTATCTATCTATCTATCTATCTATTTTTCTCCACTGCTTCCTTCTGAATTTAATTTCTTTTTAGGGAAAAAAAAAAAAAAAAAAAAAGAAGAAACTAAGCTTGCTGCCCAACGAGATGTAGAAATGTCTAGGAGGTCTGCTCAAAACCTGACTCACCTCCTTGACATTCAAGCTTTCACCGAGGGAAGAAGTGAAGGATGGAGCTGTTGGGGTAAAGCACATCCAGCCATTTAAACTTTATCGACATGATGCTTTCTTCACAGAGGCAGTTTGTAAAATGCAAGGGAAAAAAAGTACTTCTTGTGACTCCCACAGCAGTGGATTTTAGTTGCCTCTGGTGTACTCCCCAGGTGGCAGGACTAGGGAGTGTGTGTGTGTTGGGAGGGGTTACCTTCTCAAGGACAAAAGGCACAGCTCTCACAGTGCAAGGGCTTTATCACCCCACCAACGTGGGTGACAGAAAAGTCTGTCCTGGCACCCACACGGCTCCTGACACTTTCCCACCTTTTGCCCTCACATTTCTCTTTCAAGGTGCAGGGGAGTTATGATGTCTGAGTGCCAGCGGAGGTGGGGACTTGGGAGGGACATCTCTTGAAGCAAAGTCAAATGCATGGGATGTGGGGGTTGAAAAGGACCCTGTGCTTTAGGATTTTAGGCACTTAGGATTTTCCCAGGCTTGTCTATGTCTCCCTTTTTCAACGAATCTCACCTTGACTATTATTACCATTGGGGCAATGAAGGCAGGTGGGCAGGGGGCTTGGGAAAGCACCACTTTGCACGTAGGAGTGTTCAGGTTATTCCACACAGAAGGGTATGGAACAGTGCTAAAGGTTAGAGATTGATAAAACTTGTGATTTTTGTGTTTAAAGTATCAGGCTTAGATTTCTCTAAGGACAGAGTCAGAGGGAGGAAAAAGCAGTGGTGGGGACAGCTGGAGCAGAGGCCATTTTCCCTTGCAGGAAGAGGAGGCCTCAGAGTTACTCACAGTTTCTGGTGGTAGCAAGGTCTGTGGTATCTGTTCACTTAAGTGTCACCTCTGTTGCTCGTTATCACTAGGTACAAATTTGTTTGTCTAACAGAAACAAAAACATTCCCTGGCATGTTTTAAGGTTGGTGGCAAGTTACTGCACAGGAAAAAAAGCAACAATAACACTAATACGTATTGACGTAGTGGGATTATTGCCAAACCATGTCACTGCAGGCAGGCAGGCAGAGCTCATTTCTGCAGAGAGGTGTACAGCTACTTTGCACCTGAATGCAAGCTATCACACAGGAGCAGAAAGAGCAAAAATATACAGGTTACAATTTTTTGGTCCATGGCTGTTTTGCTACTGATATTAATAAGGATGGGATTGAGTCCAATTTCCATTTATTGCAGTTATTCAATGTACCTTAAAGAGAATGAATGTGAAACTGGGGATGGTATCAAACTTCCCAAAGGGAACACGTCTCAACTTATATGCATAGCCTTTTTGTCTTTTGCTGATTAGTGTCCTACACTTGTAATATAAGTTTTATTTCACAGCTGCGGTCTTGATAAACTCAGAATTATGGGAAGAGAAAGAGGAGCAGCCCTGTAGATTGAACTAGATGTGAAAGTTGGTTGTCTCTTCCCATAAATGACGTCTGTGTGCAGATCCCATGCTGTTCAAGCAGAGTTTTGTCCACTAGCAACGAACTGCTGCCACCAGTGGGCTGCGGTTTGTATTGACACACACTTTTAATGCTACGCAGCTGCGATTCTTGTAATGATAGATGAAATATTCCCAGGCTCCGGGTCTAAAGTGAAGCTACGCCTGCACAGGGCAGTTGGAGGGAGCCATGTACTAGCTCAACAATTTCATGTCTGTCTCTGCAATACAGACCGAGCGTAGTCGTTACTCCGTTGGTTTAGACACACTCAACAATTTTATACGCAGTCATTTTCTCCCGATGAACTTCACACCACATCTGCTAGTGTTAATCCTCCCACACTGGCTTACTCGGCAGAAATCTGATTGTACGTGTATAAATTGTAGGGATAACATTTTTACTGGTGGTTGCAATGGTTTTGCACAGATTGGACATCAGTCTTCAAGGAAACACAAGATTTAGATATTGAAAGTCAGCTAAAAACAGCAGGAAAGATATATACATGTCCTGAAACAGACACATAAGCCACAGCACCTTTGAGTACCCAGTGTCTCATTTTTCACCAAGTTTATCAAAGGTCTAGAAACGAAATCACTCGATAACCCCGTAGTACTTGCTCAGTACTTGCTCAGACCACGGCTAACATGCATTAGCAAGACTGACTCCTCAAAGCCGTGATTATTTCCACCATTTCTCTGAAAATGGGAGTCCTTACATATATGTGCATGTACACACACAGAGATGTAAGATGTAATAGGAGATTTGATATATGGTGTATGATATACAACATATAAAATGCAGTGTAATATGACATTACATTATATAATGTAATATAATATTATAGTATATGTATAATATTGTATTACATTATGTTATATTTGCTCTGTGGTTTTAGTTATGTTTCTTATCTTGAAGGCGATTCAGATTAACATCTTTTACCTTGCTGAAAAATACCCTACCCAGGCAGTAACAGTTAATGTAGCATGTCCAGTTTACACTCCACTAAAATGAAAACAAAGCAGCAGGGCAATGAAGAATCATTCCTGTTTGGATGGATTACTGACACGAGCAAAATTATGTAAGAGGAGAAATTCCAGCTCCTTGGTCAAAATGGATTTCTTGAAAAGATTCATCATCGTGTAGCATCCCGTCCCTCCAGAGCACCGAGGGCTGCGGTATGCGCTGCTGTTTGCACAAGCCCAGTGACCACTCAGCTCTCCCATCTGCATCCCAGGAGCACACACCTTGCCACAAATTTTCACCCATTAACAGATGATACTGAATTGAAACATAGACCACACAAGTGGGTTCATGCATAAGCTTAATGTTCAAATGCGAGTTACTACTAATCACCATCTTTGCTACAAAGTTAAAAAATCTCAATTTTGATTCTAATTCTTCAAGGCAGTAAGGCACTAGGACTCTGTAAATGTGGGATGGTTTTCTTGTTGAGTGAGTATTGCTTTACATATTGGTCTAAAGAGACACCCTCCTGCTGATACTTGGGCAGAGTCCTAGCAAGAGTTTCATTTATCACTTGCTGGTGAGCAAAACAGCTGCTCCAGTTCCTGCAGGAAGTCTAACCCCATCATTTTGTTCTGTATTTGCAGCTCCAACATACTGCCACAAGGAAGTCTCTGAGAATTAAGAGAATGCTGCTAATAATTAGGTAGTATGCTCCTTTTCTAAAATTCCCTAATAAGAAGAATCTAAAATTATATATCCTCTCCCAGTGTAATATGAGGTTATGAGAAAAATAAGAACACAACTCTATTAATAGCAGCAGTAGGATATTCTGTTGGCCACCTGAATGAATCCATAGAACACCTCAACAAAACCCAAAAGACTTTGTTGGTGTTTGGACAAGCATCGTTCTTCAGCCCTTACTACTGGGCACAATTGCTTCAGCACCCTTTACCCATCTACAGAATATGGACTTCCAACTCCATGGTTGTGTGCTCCATAAATAACTTCTTTTTGGATTTTCTGACTTTGCTGACAACTGCTGTTTTCACAATACTTGGAAAATAAGATAATTTATTTTGAAAGTGAAACAAAGATTTTGAGGACTAGTTTTGTCCATTTTTAAAAAATAAAAACCAACAAAGCCAAAGACAAAACCCTACCATTAATGGGTTTTTTCCTTCCTAATGGGAGAGAGAGGGAATCAGTTAAAAGGAACTGCTGAGGCTTTTCAGTTTTCTGTTCTTAGTGAAAGACCCAATGATGGGGAACCTACAGTCAGAGAGAGGGGCACTTGTTATCAGTTTAATTTGTAATATTGTAAGACAGTAACTAATCCCAAAAGCTTTGACAAAGCAGATCTTCTAGGAATCCATATAATCTCATTACAGTCAACTGCTGGGCAAGTACTTTGGTGGGTAGACAGCACAGCATACATTTTATTTAATTGAAGGTTTGTATTCATTCATTAGTTTGAATTGTAATTGGAGTTCTAACATATGCTCAGAAAACATTCTATGATGTGTTAGTATTGCTTCTGAAAAATATTAAGATGTTGCTTTATAACACATTAGAATATGAGGGCTAGTAGACCAAAGTATAAAAGAGAATAAATAACTACTTTATTAAAAAAAAAAAAAAAAAAAGCCAATGCCAATGAGAGAGATCTCTTTTGGTGACTCTGAACTCAGATAGTGAGGCAAAAATAGTGCCATAGATTAGAAACAGTGGGAAAACCAGGTTGGAGGTAAATATTCAGATCTGAGTACAGTAAGTGATCAACATGGGAGAATTCCGAAGATTCATCACAGATCGCTGTATGGATGCTTCCGTGTTCGTTATTGATGTGGGAGCCCCACTGTCCTTTGGAGTGAAGCATGAGGCTTTATATTCCTTCAGAAGAACATAACTGTGCATTTGCTTCATAAGCTTTTTTGTGAGTTTTCCCGAGCTTTTCTCCTCGGTATCTTGTGACAAGAACTCCCAAAGTTGATGTTTATTTGTGTGAGAAATCTTTTTACCAACTGCAGATGCACAGCATTCCACTCTCACTGGAGATCTGCTTTTGTTGCATAAGGCCAAGTGATAAACAGATATCACTAGTTATTCTTTTTCCTCTATGTGTCATTCATTTCCTTTATTAAATGTTCACCAGGTTGCTTTTTCTTGCCCTCGTTTGAGAGTGCATGCAACCCAATCAGGTTCCCTTCAGACTGAGGTCTGTCATGGCTTTCAAGACTGTCTCGTGCTCTGTGTGGAGCCCCTATTTGCTGGGCAGAGAACGGAGCGAAGCACAGTGACCACCGTTCAGTCACACCCGCTGTGTCACCCAGCACTTACCTGTCTAGTCAGAGGGACATTATTGCTATTGAGTGCTTAGGCAGTAGTCCCAGATGAGAACAAACTAGTAATTCATTTAATGGCATGCTGAACTTTTCGGATTTATGGCTTGCTATTGTATAGCTCACACACTCCCATGTATTGTTTCCATTTTCTGATTGTAACAGAGCAGAGCTCCTAAATGAGATGGAAAGAGGCAGTAAGCGGTCTTTCTTGGTTTCCTCTCCTCTCCTCTCCTCTCCTCTCCTCTCCTCTCCTCTCCTCTCCTCTCCTCTCCTCCCCTCTCCTCTCCTCTCCTCCACTGCTGAAGTGGAGGAGCAGTTCAAACCAGACCTCTCCCCTTGCATGTATCTGCATTTGATTTTTACCTGCCCTAAAATCATACTTTTGGTGGTAATGACTGGCAAACAAAACACTACTAGGGAGAAAAGTAATAATACCATGAAATAGCGAGTGAGCAAGTGGGTATTTGCAGGGGATACTATTTTGCTGAGGTAAGGCCAAGTGGAGTTGCGCCATGAGTTGTATTAATGCACTTATGAATGGATTGCTCTGAATGAGCTATCCTATACCATTATGAAATGCTTCTGGCATTTTTTTGGACCTCAGCAGTTTGATTAGACCTCTCCTTTTATATCTGAAACTAGCCACAGACAAAGAAGACGCATATAGTACCGCTATTTTTATTTCAGCCATTGACTTTGTGAGTCTTCTTTCCGACATCCAAAGCCCCTTTTGAAATCAGGGAAAGACAACATGAAAAGTCAGCCAGCATAAGAAGCCATTTTCCTTATTAATCTGGGTAACTGCCCATCTGCACTCAGCATCCATAGTAACTCACCTCGAATTATAAGATGAATAATACAAGGACGGGATGTCACCCAGAGAGACCTGGACAGGCTGGAGAGGTGGGCCTGTGGGAACCGCATGAGGTTCAACAAGGCCAAGTGCAAGGTCCTGCACCTGGGTCGGGGTAACCCCCGGTATCAATACAGGCTGGGGGAGGAAAGGATCGAGAGCAGCCCTGCCGAGAGGGACTTGGGGGTAATGATGGATGAAAAGCTGCTGGCAATGTGCACTGGCAGCCCAGAAGGCCAACTGTACCCTGGGCTGCACCAGCAGCAGCGTGGCCAGCAGGTCGAGGGAGGGGATTCTGCCCCTCTGCCCCGCTCTGGTGAGACATGGAAACATTCAAGCCCAGGTTGGACGGGGCTCTGAGCAACCTGATCTGGGTAATGGTGTCCCTGCTCACTGCAGGGGGTTGGACTAGATGGGCTCTGGGGGTCCCTTCCAACCCAAAACATTCTGTGATTCTATGATTCTATGGTTCTATGATTCTATGATTCTATGATTCTATGATTCTATGGTTCTATGAATTACAACCTTAAAAGCATTCATTATGTCTTTTGCACAAGCGAAGGTATGCTATGGATAATATCTAAATTAGTATTCCATTAGCATTCGCATTTGTCCTGTATTTTGGTGCCAAAACAGGTCAGTTTTGTGTCCATCTCTCTATTACCGCCAGACTAGAAGAAGGGCTGAGGGGGTTTGATGTCAGCTGAGATGGGGGGACCAGAAACTACTTTTGATACTTCTAGTCAAAACTGTCTTGGGGAGAAAAAGCTACTGTATGTTTTCAATTAATGGGCAAAAGAAAGAAATGAAAGATAAAGGATGTGGTGGTAATGGAGAAGGAATGAAATATGAAGTGAGACTGATCAGCCTCCCTCAGAGAATAGATTGATTATTTTTTGACACAAATTTTTTGCCCGAAACCTTTTTTGGGGGGCAAGAACTCAAAAGGCTCTGTAAAATGACTTGGTATAAATGGGAATTTGGGATAATTTTTCTTGCAGCATCTTAAATAGTTTATATAAATCTGCCACTTTTCAAATGATGTATTAAAGCACTCTTGTGGTTGCTTAATATCAATACTCCTCTGAGATTTTACAAATACATCAGCAGCATTAGATGGATGAAATCCAGTCTGCCATGATTCAAATGCCCAACATAGGCAATGCTTCGGTGAACATTTAAGTACGCAGGGGAAAAAACAAGTTTGCCTTAACATCGCTGCCACCCTTCTCCTGAAGCTGAGGGTGGGCAGCTCGGGAAGCCTCCAGGGGAAGGTGCACATTGTAATTGTCTTTCCCAGTTTTGACTGTGGAGGGACCAGAGGCATTTCCCACACGTGGTGCATTCCCCCACCCCTTCCACGGGTGCTCAGGGCAATACTGAACACTCCTGCCCCCCCATTCATGATGGCCCCTGGCCCTTTGCAGAGCAGAGGTGCAGCATGTGCGAGCGGCTGCTCTTTGCACCGTGGTTTCCAAGGATGTGGCCACGTCCAGGTGGATGGACCTACTCAGCCCCTGTGGGGTTACAACTTTACTGTGACATCCCAGGAGGGCATCTTAAACCCGATGCACACCCCTCACCCGGACCATGGTGAGATGGAAACATTGCACAAGCGTGAGTGCAAGGGTTAGGACAAGGGGCAAGAAGGGGCCTGGCTCAAAACCACAGGATCTCCCATTTCCCAGATAATTGCTTTACCTCCTAGGATTTTTCTCACAAGGTTGTTGGTCTTATTCCCTACCACTCCCTCATTCAGTTGGTGAGGCCTGTCTGCCTTAATACGGGGTGTGACAGAGCAATGAGTACATGAAGAAAAAACTTCTAAGCAAAAACTTAAGCCCCTAAGAAATTTTAAGCTAAATGAGGAAACACCTTATGCCTTTGGGTACCTTTTCATGGATAAAGTAATCCATGAAAATAGGTGAGATAGCTCACTATTTGAGATTTACATGATCTGGATTTTGAGGATATATTTTTGGTATTTTGCACTTATCTGTCCTGTTCACTTTGATATCTGAAAGATACTCTTTTTCTATCACCCCCTAACAATGCTGTTTAAACTATAAAGCATAGTAAAAAAATCAGCTAATTAGGAAGAAAGTTATAACTTCATCTTCACATTTCCCTGGTGTTTTCTATGAGAAGCATGTCCCAGGGATGTCACAGCCCATTGCTAAGTGAAGAGAGAGAGTGAATAGCAGATAGGGCAGAGAACACTGGGGTCTCTTTTAGTTCCAGTCTTTCCAAAAGGTGAACTGTGCCAAGGACTTAATCACATTAATTTAGACAGATGAAGATAAAGAGGAGTTCAAACTAAGGAAAGATTGGGTTAGACAGTGTGACTGAGATAAATGTATTCAAGCTGAATCATTCTGATGAAATTTGACTTAAAATATTTATGGAGCAAATCAAAGTAATAACTTAGGCATAAGTGTTTCTTAAAAGAATATGGAAAAGACAAGAAAAGTCTCTGAAAAGTAGTAAAGGTCAAAGACCATACACATTTTTAAATGACGGAATATGGAAAAACATCAGATCATAGACTTGACAGCCAAACCTCTGAGACAGACAAATCTCAGAAAAAAATTGAATACCCAGAAGATAATGTAATGATAAAGAACTGCCAACAGTGATTCAAGCCAATCCAATTTATTTCTTTGGATAAGGGGAAAGAAATAGGTGTGAAATATCCTGACTCCACTAGGGCCCCTGAGACTGCTCCTGTGTCATGTTCCGTAAACCAACTGAGGAAACATGGCCAGGGTGGGAAATCCATGCGAAATGTGTTCACTAAGAGGAAGAATAAGCAATTAGTTCTCTACCAAGGTGAGAGGTGTTTTGTGAAGGGGTTTTTCATTAGCAGCTTGGAGGACACAGTCTTTTTTTTTTAAAAAAAAAAAAAAAAAAAAAAAAAGAGAAGGAAATGGCTTGGAAACTTTAGTCTCACTTGCAGAAATAATGGCTGCTCCCTGATTGCCCTAACTGCTGTTGAAAGCATCGCAGAGGGTGCGAGTCATCCTACCTAAAGTCAATCTGCAGCTGTGGCCCAGGCTTTTTCCACAATCAGTGCAAGGCATCTCTTGGGTGTTTCGTCCCATCCAAGGACAGAGGTTGAGGATAAGGGAAATGAATCACTTCCCAGAGTTTCCTCTCCCTGCCCTCCCTTTGACTGCAGGAGAGTACAAAAGGACTACCTTACAGTAGCTGTGTAACTTTCAAATACCTACCATTAGGTGAGATGAATCCCATCTTTAGTAGCCACTTAATTACCAAGATACTCAGATATTTGAAAGTAGACACTAAGTGGATCTGATAACTTGACCTGGGATCCCTCGACTGAGTGATAAGGCTCCCACAAGAAACAGGTTATACAAGATTCTTAAGACTCTTCCCTGTTCCTACATTTTCCAGGTAAATCACTGGGCTCACTAAGGGCTCTGGATACAGTAGGGAGGCAGGATCACATTATCATCCGATAGTTATTAGCCACTCAGAAGTGGCCAATAGTTTAGTTATTGGCCACTCAGAAGAAAGCATGAAACTTAGGGTGTAAGCCTGGGTCACAGTCTGTGTGGTATTACTGAGTGGAAAGGAGTACAACTTGCACCAGTAAATCAATGGAGCTGATCCCCTGCCCCGAACATCCTCTTCCCACATAGGCCACAATGATGTTAATGAAAGTCTTTTCTGTGAAATGAAGAGGTACAAATTGTATCCTAATGGAAACAACACTTGAATGGAAAGACTTCTTTATGCCTTATACCCAGTCTTTTGCAGATATTGAGGAGGGGTAGTGGCTCCACAAATATTGATAATACAGCTAGTGAAAAATTGTATTAATAATTCTATCAGCATGAAAAAAAGTGGGAGGAACAGCAGACCTTTCTGCATTAACATCCAGGTGAGAGCTCTGCTACCCCAACAGGATTTTCCATGCAGGCTTTCAATGCAAGCTCTGCTCTGTTTTTTGAGGGTTTTCTAAAAAACTTTTCTGCCACATCTGATCTGTGAGCTCAACCTAGCCTAAACCCACAGCACTCACAGAAGTGGAGTGGGGTCTTGTGTTCATTTTCTGTGGCTGGGTTGCTAACGCCTGGAACAAAGAAAGCCTTTCCTGCTGGTTGGCAGCACAGCTGAGCCCCAGCCGCCGCCGAACCCCACGCCCCCACCTGCCCGCCCTCCCCTCCGCGAGCCCTTGCACCTCCATGACCGCAGCTCCTCACTCCACTCATGGCAGCTGGCCACAGCGAGGGGCTTGTGTCTCACCATGCCGTCACCTGAAGCCAGCGGGTCTTTCAGCAAAGACAAAGGATGAGTCTTAGGGCTGATGCAATGGCCATGATTTTTAGGTATGAGCAGCTCTTTTGAGTTGGGTCAAGGGATTGGTTTCTCCCTTCCATTTGGACAGAGATTGAAAACACAGTGTGTGGCAAGGATCTCCAAGACCAGGAGGGAGATTGCACCCCTGAGGTCCAAAGGTGGGACCAAATTTCAGCCCTGTTTTTGCGAGGGTAGGCTCTCTGCGGTGTCTGTCGTGGCTCTGCTCCTCGGTGGCGGCGGGCGGTGCGTCCCGG
>JMFS01033444.1:0-13431 GCA_000699545.1 Podiceps cristatus
GTTCGCTCCCCGGTAGATCCTGCCCGTGTCTTGCCGCCTTCGCCCCGGCTGCCTTCCCCTGCTGCTCGACGTCCCTCATCGCGAGTGGGCTTAGTTTCGTCTTTTTCTGCTCCATTGCTTGTCCCTCTCGGGGCACGTGTTGCTGGTGGTTCTCTCTCGCTCTCCCAGTAACCTAATTTCCTCCTGCTTTGGTTTCACAACTTGCGCAACGCGGGGCAGTTGGTGGTAGATCTCCATAACTGCCCCAAGGCAATTGCGCATCTTGGAGCAGGCGGGGAAATTGCGTTATCGCCTTCTCGTTTCAGGCACGGTGTTTAGTTCAGCCCTGTTGTTCTGCTGCCAGCTCGCAGCTGCTGGTCCCCTGACAGACATGCTGTCAAACACTCCTCTCCTGTTTGGTCCGTGACTGTGACCCGATGGCCCTGTTGTGTTGCGTGGAAGCCAGAAGTGAGGACTTTCTTTCAGTTCGGCTTGCTTTTGAGCTGCGTTGGTATCAAAGAAAGGCTCTGCTGGGGGCCGATGCGTGTGAGAAGCAAGCTGGTACGTAATTTGGTCAGGTTTGATATGCACGTAGGGAGCCAGGATATTGTACCCCGTGGGGGGTAACTGTACTGTGGAGAACTCCGGCCTAGCAGATATTTTTTTTAACTTTGACAATGTTGCCAAACACTTTGTTTCAATCCCAGCCCTTTAATTTTGCCTCCCTGTGTGTTTTCACCCCAGTCTGTCCCAAGCAGTTAGCGTTCCTGTTAAATAGCTGTTGCGTTGTGGCTTCAAGCATTTGTCCGTCAGCGACTCTTGCTTACAGCCACCGCGACATTTGTTGGGTTTGCAGGGAGAGGTCTGTGTGAGTGAAGGATGGTTCCAGAAAGCCCTTGCTGAGGGAAAGTAGCGTGAGAAAGTCAAGCACATCCATGACAGCCTTAACGTGGCTCCCCGGGAGCTGTGGGAGGAGAAGAGGTAGTTCACAGAACGTGTGTTGCGGTGAAGGTAGCCCAGTGCAGGAGAGGTGTCCGACATTTGTTGGGTTTGCAGGGAGAGGTCTGTGTGAGTGAAGGATGGTTCCAGAAAGCCCTTGCTGAGGGAAAGTAGCGTGAGAAAGTCAAGCACATCCATGACAGCCTTAACGTGGCTCCCCGGGAGCTGTGGGAGGAGAAGAGGTAGTTCACAGAACGTGTGTTGCGGTGAAGGTAGCCCAGTGCAGGAGAGGTGTCCATCCTTCCCCAGGCCTGGCCACCCCAGCCGTGCGTTTCCATAACCTCATTCTGGTGCCCCTCGCAGCTGAAGCTCTTGGGGATCTCCCGCTGCCTGTTTCATGTGCATCTGTTTGTCACCGCTACAATAAAGCGGTGCTTTGTGCTGTTGCAAGGCAGCAGTGCCAGAGGCGCCACCAAAAACTGGGGCTGCGTTGTGCCAAGTACTGTACAGGCATCTGCTAACCACGAGTCCAAGGAGCTGCCTGTCACCACATTGCCCACCTGGGGAGCGGAAACTCAAAATGCAGGAAACTGTCCGCGGTCTGCTGGGTCCCCCTCCCAGTCCTGGGGTCCCCCACCCTGGGCGCTGCTGTCTCGCACACGGCGGAGAAAGGCCAGGGTAAACCCTGCCAGAAAGCTCCAGCTTTGCGCTTTGGTTTGCTGCAGCGTGCAGCAAGCAGGTCGCTTGCAGGTGAACCTGCCCTGCAGAAAGGAACGTTTCATCATGAGGGAGGTTGAATTTTACCAAGTGGCAGTGGGAAACCTAAGCCGAACTGGAGTGACCAGAACATTGTGTCAGAGAGTGCAGGTAGCTTCTCTGATAACACCCAAACATGAATTTTCACAATGTTGATTGAACCCAAGGAAAAAAAAAAGAAAACAAACCCAAAACAATCCGTAGTTTCCAGGCAGTTTGGCTCCCTGACCCGAGGGATGACATCCCACTCTGCAGCGTGAGGGCGGTGGGGCTGGGCCCACAGCTGCCCGTTCCTGTGGCAGCACAGCTGTAGTGACCTTAAGCCACTTGTGAAGCGCCACAGGTTTGTGTCCCCTGACTGAAACCCTTCTGCGGCCAACCGTTCCCTTCCTGGGGCTCCACAAAGCCAGCCCCGCTGCTGGAGCTGCAGGGAGGCCCGCAGGCTCCGGGACACGTCCGAGCGCCGTGTGACGGTGCCCGCTCTGCCCTGCCCTGAACGGCTGTACGCCAGCCAGGGTTGGTCCTGAGCAGTGCTGAGCGTTGTGTGGCTTCAGTGGCCTTCAGCTGGTGTTGGGCAGATCAGCACCTCGTGGGCTGTGTTTGCCAGGACCTTCCTAGCCCCCGCTAGCCACGGCTGTTACACTTTCTGAGGCAAGAGTGTACCTCTCTCTCAGGTTGTCTCAGCCAAGCCCAGCTGTACCAGGAGAAAGGCATTTTTGAGAAAATCCTTCCTGATTTCACTAACTAAATATTCCGGTTACAAATTCAGTCTGCCAGAACTCTTCCCTCCTGATTCTGTGCCCCTTCCCTTCCCTGGCTGTTCCCCTTGGCTGTGGGCACGATGAGGCACATACTGGCACGTCCCTTGCTGTGTGGGAATGTAGCGGCTGCCTGGGGTGAGGAAGGAGGCTGGTGGTTGCTCACGGGGATTTGTGCCACCCCTTTTTCAAGCTCAGCAACTCCCTCAGGACTCCCAGGCAGGGGCACCCCAACGTACCCATTTACAGACTCCTCCCTCTCTGTCTTTAGCGCAGCCTGAGTTGGGAGCTTCGTCAGAGTTACACCTCATTAAAAGCAGCAAGGTAAAAACTGCGGGAGGCATATTGGGGGTGGGAGTGGGGTGAGAGCTCTCCCGGCAGTTCCGGTCCCCGGGAGAGCCTCAGCCGTGGGAGCACGCTGCTCTCCTGTGTGGGGTGGGTGGCCCCGCAGCAGCAGTCCCCACCGTCACTGCTCGTCTGTCAGGCGAGCCCTGCTCGCTGGCCCCGGGAAGCTGTGCCTTTTTGTGGCAATTCTTAGTTAACTGGATTTCCTTGGATTGTCTCTACAAGCAAAGACTGTGTGGCTGTTCGTTAGGCCGCTTGGTGTTCAGTATTACAAACAGTTTGGGAACTATCTGAAGGGGGAGAGAAATTCAGGCTCCCTGTAAAGTGAGCGATGGACCATCCTGTCCCTGGAGATTTCTCTGTTCAGAGGAGCAAATTTGTGTGTGCTAAGAGAGTGGTGGTTTTTTTCTGAATCAGACTAAACCTCTTCAGCCTCAGAGCAGCCAGGGCAAAGCTGCGAGGCAGCGCGGAGATTGGCTGAGCTGTGGGATTTTCCAGCTGAATTTACATATCGCCCACTGCTCCGCATGCCTTTCTGTTTACATCATTTAAGAGCGATATACACATACACGCACACAGATAGCGGAGGAGAAGTTTTGTCCGAGGAAAACCCTGCCCACAGCTTAGGAACTTGGTCATGGTGGCGTCTTGCCGGGCTTCGTCGCTCCGTGCCAGCTTGGGTGGTGAGTTCCCCCGAGGTGAAGTGTTTGCCCTGGGTGCTGGATGTCGGGGCTGTGCTTCGGCGGCCGCAGACAGTAGTGAGGGAGGAACTGTTTTCATGCCTGTGTCTAGCTCTTAGTGAAGAAGCGGGAGGTGCCTGAAATCCAGCCGCGGTTTAGAAGTGGGTACCTGTCGCCTGTCCAACGAGCTGGAGCGGGATTATGCTGATTTTGCGATCCTTCAGCGTGACCTTTGCAAGGACGTTGTGACGCTTGACTGTGCAGCAACCCAGCGAGTGTTTTCTGAGGTTTGCTTGTGGTGGTTTCAGAAATGGGAAACCGTTGCTATTCTTTAGGTGAAGCTGTCAGCAAAGAAGCCAAGCTTGTGTCTCTCACTGCCTCTCCCTTGCATCCCAAGTCATCGGGGCTACAGCACAGCCGCTAAGGGTACGTGGGGGGAGTCATTTAAATACAGCGTTCCTGGCGTGGTGTTAGGTGGTCGTGGGACGCCGAACGGTGCTTCTGTCTGAAGGCTGTCAGTAGGTTTGCCATGGTGGAAGTGTCCGTGTCCACCATTTTTTTTTATTTTTTCTTTTCCCCAGGAATCAAGGTTCAGTATTGTTTATCAAAGGGCAAGCCATTACTGTTTTGGTCGTATTTTGCCCTGCTCACGTGCTACCTGTAAAGCACTACAGTTTTCTCCCTTTCTCAGTTGCTGGTTAACAGTGAGCAGTCTTACATTGTGCTCTCCTGCTTGTTCTCAGTGGCAAAGTCCAGGGAAATTGTACAAAAAAAAAAAAGGCAGGTGACTGAAATTTACTGGATTTGGTGGTGGTGGTTTGGTTTTGGTGTTTGGGGTTTTTTTTGGTAAAGGAGCTGTTGTATTTCAGGTGGATCTTTAAAATGATCTAATTACACCCAGAGGGCAAGCAAGAACGTGTGGTGAAGTTTCAAAGCATTGGAGGATGTTGGGGGGAGGGGAGCGAGGGGGGGTTGGAAGTGATACTTTGTGCATTTTGAGTAATGATTATGGGCTCAGGTTCCTCATGACTTTAATCTGGAAGAATCCCATAATGTCATAGGAGTGGTTAAACCTTCCAGAGAAGCGCAGCCACTGGTAAGGCAAAACAGTTTGAAAAACGCTCAGTGACTGCGCTGCAATCGAGGAGTGAAGTAGAGAAGAAACTTTGATCGCCTTGGGTGTCTAGCAGGGTGACTCTGGGAAGGAAAATGCAACAGGCGAGACAAGCGTTCCTCTGGCCTCCTTGGAGGACATGGGGTGCAGCATCTGCTAAAATCTTAGTGCATTTATTGGTGTTTAACTCCTTTCCCAGGCCAGCTGAGAGCAGGCTTTTGAACTTTGGTAAATGACCAGCCGAGGGTGGGTGGGACTAGAATGGCTGAGGATGGATTAGTTTTTCTTCATCGGCAAGTCTCTCGGTCACAGCCTTGCTGAAGTGCTCGTGGAGGGGAGAGCTGTGCAAGGGCGTTTGGGATCCGGTTGTGCAAGGGTTTTCTGTGGGAGCTCGTGCTGCTCCTGAACTGATCTACCGAGACTGAAGCTCTCCAGCCAGAGGCTTTGCTTCCCCCTGTACGGTGCTGCCAGGACAGAGGATGAATCTCTCCAGAACCAGGCTTTGCTGCTGACCTGGCGTGTCATGTGTGCTGCAAGCCTGTCTACCTACCGGATTCCTGCAGCGGGGGAGCCAGCGGCAGGGCCCCGTGGGGGTCTCGGCAGCCACTTGCTCTCTGTCAAGGAAGGCTGAGGAGGACCAGTTAGCACCAGTTCTGGTGTGATTTCCGTAGGTGACTATTCTTAGCTTTTGGAGCGTGATACCAGAGAATCATAGGACAGTTTGGGTTGGAAGGGACTTTCAAGGCCATCCAGTCCAACCCTGCTGCAATGAGCAGGGAGATCTTTAACCAGACTAGGCGCTCACAGCTCCATCCAGCCTGGCCTTAAACGCTTCTAGGAATGGGCCATCCACCACCTCTCTGGGCAACCTGTGCTAGTGCTTCACCACCCTCATAGTGAAAAATTTCCCCATATATCTGGTCTAAATCTCCCCTCTTTCAGTTTAAAACCATCACGTCTTATCCGATCACTACAGGCTCTGCTGAAAAGTTTGTCCCCATCTTTCTTATAGGCCCCTTCAGGTGCAGGAAGGCTGCTGGAAGGTCTCCCCGCAGCCTTCTCCTCTCCAGGCTGAACAGCCCCAACTCTCAGCCCGTCTTCACAGCAGAGATGCTCCAGCCCTCGGATCATCTTCGTGGCCTCCTCTGGACCCGCTTCAGCAGGTCCGTGTCTGGGGGCCCCAGAGCTGGAGCAGCACTGCAGGTGGGGCCTCGCCAGAGCAGAGCAGAGGGGGAGAATCGCCTCTCTCGACCTGCTGCCCACGCTGCTGGGGGTACGTTTGGCACGGTATCTTATATTGTGACCTGCCTTGTACAGACGAAATGGCCGTTCTCTCTCAAGAAACAGCAGCAGGACTGAGATTTTGTCTTGGAGGGGTAAGGGGTTGTTGGTTTGGAGGCTTGACTTTTTTGTTTTTTCTTTTTTCCTAAACAGATTTACGATTTAATAATGCGAAGGTCTCCAAATGGGTCTGTTCTTTGAGGGAGGATGTGGGAAAGATCGCAAGCTGTGAAAGGAACGGCACGCAGCACTGTAGTGTTAGGGCCGACCTTTAAAGCACCTTTTGATGAAGGGCCTTGTGTGGAAGAGCTCTGAACATGCCCGTTCCTGCCAGCCTGGCCACCCCAGCAGCGGCCACGCAGGTACGGAGCCAAGACAAGCCAATCTCGGTTGAGGCAGTCGGGCAGCACCGAAACCTGGTCTGCAGCCTTACGGATAAGAAAAATGGTGTAGTAGGTGGATGCTTCCAGGTTTCCTAAAATGGAAGCAGAGCTTCAAGTATACCTTTTGTGTCCGTGGAAACAGCACTGAACTTTGGCCCCTGTTCTAACTTCTAACTTGATTTTAGGTTTGGGGGGAAAATTAGATGCTTTGTTCCACTGGAGCAATCGCTTTTGATCCAGTTACAGGCACATTTGAGAGTTACTGCTTCAGGTTTTAACATAAAGTATTGCAAAAAGTTTTCCTTTCCCAGGCTTACCCCTTAGGCAAAGCACCTAATCCAAAATGATTTATTTCCCTTTCTGAACTGCATTTGCACAAAGGAATGACAGTGTTCAAACAGCTGTTGAATGTGCTCTCAGCTCTGCAGTCAACTGAAGTGCTGGTAAAAGTAGTAGCAGTTAAGAATATCACTTTTATTTTTATTGATGACAGCTCAGTACAATCGTGGTCTCACTTCAAGTAGCTCAGAAAAGTTTGTATGACTTTTAAGACCAATGCAAAAACTTGTAAACAATGCACAGACTCCGTTCCGCAGAAGCAAAGACCCACCAGGTGGAAGTGTCCTGCTCTGTTAGTGAGGCTGAACTTCTGCTCATGTTTTATGTTCTTCTAGCACCGACTGCATGTCTCAGCGTATGAGCCTGGTCTTAGAGAGGTTACCCTAAGGGTGTAAGAAATGCCCTGCCGGGTCAGAGCATTGCTCTACCTCGCCCCGGTTCTGTCTTCAGCAGTCACAAAAATGGGTGCTGTTAGTGGAGAGCACACAAGCCTGACCACTTTCTACCGTCCATTTGCCTCATTTTCCCACCTCTCGGAGGAGTTGGACTAGGGACCACATCCCGCTGACCATTTTATTTGTCCATCCCTGAAGTTTCTCTAACTACGCTGTGGTCTCCTTCTGAAGGAAAGACCAGAACTGCTACGGTACTCGGGAGACAAATACACCAAGGTTTTATGTAGTACCCAAAGGACCCCCTCGTGGTTGTTCTCCACAGCTTTTGGGAGCTTTAGTGGGCTTGTTTGCTGCTGTCCTCTGGGCTGGCAGTTGCAGCTAACTGTCCCCAGAGACTCTTCCCTGCGGGGCAGCTGCCAGTTCAGAGCTGAGCATCGCATAGGCCTGCTCTCGTTATTTTTCCCTAGATGCGTTGCTTGACAGCTGTCTCCAGAAGAGCTCACCTGCAACCTTTTTCTCCTCAGTTTTGTGAGGTTCTTCTCAAGTTCCTTACTGTCAACACGGTGTTTGACTGCTCAGAAGAGCTTAGTGTCATCTGCAAACTTCGTGATTTCACTGCTCACTCTTTTTTTCAGCATCTTCACCTATGACCTTGAAAAAGCTTATTCAGCAGTGGGAAAAAGCTTATTCTTGGGGGAATTGCGTAGTCTCCTCTACCCCGAGGGGAGACCGTTCAGCTCCACCCTCTGCTTCCTGGGTGACCACCCTGAGAGATGTCTGTCTCCTGACCTGCTGTAGCTCACGCGCGTTCTTACGGCCGTGTTTTACAAGTTGGACTAGATGCTGCTAGCCCTCGTCACTCTGTTCTTTGAGCCCTGTTAATGCAGTTCACAAGCACTTATGAAACGAGTGCTATTTCCACCAGAGACACTGACCAAGAAAGCCAGCGTGTCTGTCCCGTGGTTGTCTCTGTAGCATTTGAGCTTGTGAATCTTGTTCCATTTGTGCTTTGGTCCGAGACATTCCCTTGCAGGTTGCTGTGGACCACTGAGAATCAATTCGCAGAGAGAAAGTGTGGGCAGCACCTTGGTACTGCAGAAGAACAGGGTGGAGAGAGCCTGCCTAACCTGGACTGGATTTGCCTGCCCTCTTACCTTCCCCAGGAGAGCCCTGGCCCTGTGAGAGCTTGCGATGCGGCCGAGGAAGGGGGTGTCATCCACACACACACACACACACCCCGCTCTGGGCACCACCTCGCCTCGCCTTCCTCCTGTGGAGCTGGGCTGTTGGAGCGACACCCTGCGTTTTAGCTTCTGTAATAGTATTTCCCCAGCCATGTGCCAATACTCGCAAGGGTGTGTAACCCTTCCTGTTCTGGCTGCAGTGTTGTAAGAGCAGAAGCTTGTGTCTTACACTATAAATACCCAGGCTGTGAAATGAGGAATCCACGTCCCCCACAGCCTGTTCCCGGCTGGAGCAGGGTAAGGCCATGCCTGCCTTTCTCACGAGGCCAGTGGCACACACTGGCCTCGCTCTCCAGCACACACGCCTGCTGGGTGTGATTTTGCCAGCCCAGCAGTTTCTGCAGGGGTGAATAACCTTAGAGACAGCCTCAATGAACTGAGGGAGGGAGAAAAAATTAAAAAAAAAAAGCAGGGGTAGGACATGTCACTGAGATTTCTGGGCTCTTCATTGTGTAAAGCAGAGACGTTTGCAGGTTTCTTGGCGAAGAGCAGCGTGGGGCACTGCGTCTGCCAGCCGCTCCCCACCTGTGCCACGTTTCACCTGCGGGATCCGGGGCTGTGCCCGCGTCTCGCCCCAGAGAGCAGCCGGAGCCCAAACCTCAGCAGTGCCGTTGTGTCTGTGACAGTGTGGTTCCCGCATTAGGAACTGGCTCCGAGTTGGGACCAGGCAGGTTACGCGATGTTTGTGCGGGACGGGATACCCTGCCATCCCTTCTCCTCGTGCCACGTCCCCCCTCAAAGCCTTGGCCGTGATCCTGAGGTTGGCTGTAAGGATCTTTTGCTGAGCGTTGGGATTAGCCCGGGGCGTGTGTGTGCTCTGGGGACTGAGAGGAGGGGAGACCTTCAAGGGGCATGTGCCAGTCCCACCAGACCCTTCTCATGGGCAAACTCTTCAGCACAGGCCAGAGGGTCAGCGGGACCACTGGTCCCGGGGTGATTCCCCTCCTGCTTTGAGGTGAAGTGGTGGGGTTGACAGCAGTGTGACACAGCCGGCAGAAGAGCTCTCTGTTGCTGATCCTGTTGGCCTCTGCAATGAGGAGAGCGGGCACCGCTTTCCCCAGCTGTCCCTGCAGCTGCTGGTGGCTGGGTTTTTCCTCGCCTGGACTACTAAAGCAGGAATCTTAAGGCTCCTCTTGCTGAGTCTCAAAAGCCCAAATTGATTCCTATGGTGTGCAAATGCTGAAACCTAGCCTTTCTCCTCCCTTGCGTCTGGTTACTGTCAGGCATGTGATTTAGCGAACAGCAGGTCCCACAGCTTCCCTTTTCCAGTGTAGATTTTTTTCCCCTCTTTTTTTACTGGCAAAACCACTAAAGTTGCATGTTAAAAAAAAAAAAAAAAAGTAATAATAAAAATTAACTCTGGGCAAGGAGAATCTGGTTCACAGACATCATTCCCAGGCTGATCTCCAAATGTTTGGGTCCGTGCATGCCCCTCTGGTTTAGAGGGCAGCCCTGTGCTGCCGGGACACACAAGTTCTTTCAAGAGTTCTTGTCTTTTCAGAGCAAACAGAGCCGGTCCTCTCACTGCAGGTGCCAGGGTGCCTCTGCAGCCCGTTTTGCTGTAAGTCATAACCTGACCCCGTGGAGTCCTGGGACAGAAAACTGGGAGGGTGTTTCCTCCATGAGGGTTTCTGTCCCGCTGCTCCGCGGAGCTGCTGAAGATGCTCAAGGTATTTCTGGACCCCTTTGTATTTGGTCATCTGAAAATGACTTAGCGACCCAAAGGATTCCATGATTTCCAGTAAATCTTAGTGTTTCTTCTAGGTGACGTGTTTTGTAATACAAAGTATTTGATACTTTCTCTGTGTCGTAGTCTGTGTCTCCTCAGGACGCAGCTCTGCTCGCACCCCGCGGGCTGAGGAGCTCTGCCTGCAGTCAGAGCAGGGGCAGGAGCTGCCCGTGGCCGGTGCAGGGTGCCCTGGGAAGGGACACCAGCCTCCCAGGAGAGGTGCCCGTCCTCCGGGCCTGGGAGCACAGGACGGCGTAGCTGGCGGGGTTCAGATGCCAAGCCAAGGTTCAGACATCTGGTGGAGATTTTTGCAAATGGTGTAGGAAGCTGGTATTAATGTCGACAGCACCAGCTCTTTTCTGCCTCCTTTTAACTTCTTTGATAACAGTTGGAAAAGGCCTTTTTCAGTACCTCTTGGAAGAGAGCTTGAGATGGGAAGGAGCTGTCAAACAGTGCTCTGGAGAGATGTCTGCTCTGTGGAAATGCTTCCTATGTATGGCGGTTGCAGAGATTTGGGCTGAAACCAAATATTCGTGTGGTGGCTGGTGTTCTGCAGCCTGGCTGATACTCCGCTGGATGTTTTTTCCATTCCTCGCATTCCTCTGGTTTCTGTTCAGAGAAGACACGAAGCAGGCTCCCTGCTGCTGCTTGCAGGTAGGTTGCTCAGCCAAGCTGCAGAGCGCAGGACATGCTTATAAGCAATGAGTGGAAAATCCCTGTATTCCGGCCCGTGTTCTCTTCCTTGCTTTGGATTTATCCAAAGTCCGTTGAAGTTGGAAGCCATTTCAGTGGGGCTTTGGGTCAGGGTGAAACTGGAGATGTGCCTCCTTCATGGCTCTCAGCAGTAAGCAGTTCTGTGGCCATGAGCCGCACCGTGGTGGACACCTCCTAGCCCGCACACAAGTTTCAAGGCACTTATTTAAAGGGTCATGCTCATCCTTGGCTGACAGGCCATGACTCACTGATTGCAGTAGCTCCAGTGCACCAGTGACATACAGGCACATCTGATCCTGCGTTTAATGATATTACAAAACTGCTCAAACTGTTTCTTGGCCTTGTTCTTTCCTGTCTCTGTGCTCTACAGCAAGTGCTTTCCCATTGCTTTTTTGAGTCTCCATCTATGTCTGAAGGCAATATGAACCCTGAAGATGGGAAGGGAATGAAGCTTTTGCCTGAGTCTCCAGACAGCCCACAATCCTCCGTAAGGATGGGCTTCCTCTCTTTCTGCCTGGGAGCGATTGTTTCCCTTAAAACCCCGGTAGGAATATTTGATATGCCACGTTCCCTTAATACTGTCATGACTGGTGAGGTGGGACCATACCCCTGCTCTTCCCCGTGAGCAGTGCAGGATAGCAGGTGTTTGGGTAGATGCTGCTGAGGTTCGCTGATAGAAGGAACCATGAATTCATAGCCCTTCTGAAAAGCGAGTCCCTCTATTTCTACCCTAACATGGGAGGAGGAAGAGGAAGGCGCTGAATCCCTTCTCCAGAGGAGATCAGTGAACTTAGCTGTATCGTTAGACATAGGGAACCTGTCTAGGAGAGGAACTGTAGGAGTACGTGCATGTTATTAGGCATGAGATAATGCAACCTTGAGACATGAAATCACAGGAAATGTGGCAGTTTGTGTCATCCCCTCATGGAAGAACTTGCTTTACATTCTTTATGAGGCCCCAGCAGAGGTGGAGACCTTTTTGTGCTAGTCGCTACACAAATATCCAAAGATTCTTTCATCTTCAGGCTTTGTAGTCCAGATGCGCAGTGCAGAGGAGGTAAGCTGAAGACTCATGCAGGAGGAAGCACTCCAGCGGCTTGCCCGCAGTCGCGAGGGGCTGAGGGGGGTGCAGATCTCGTGTTACCCAAAAGTGTGTCTGCCCTCTTCTCCACCACCCACCCTCCCTGTGCCTTCTGCTCTCTGTGCTCTAAGGAACCACTGCAAGGAATAAAAGGATCCTGATGGCCAGTGCCAAGCTTCTTGCTTGCTGGAACCCAGCTTTCAACTCGGCAGGTCTCCATGATGCAGCAGCACAACACTACTTCATTCCTGCGGTTCTTGAGACGACTCCAGCAACTCTCTTAGCGTCTCCTAAGGGATCTGGCATTTGCAAACGGCCAGGACAGAGCTTTCAAACGTGTGGAAAGCATTATCCAGGTCCCTGGTTTTAAGATGGTCTTGGGTTTGGCTTTGAGGTTCTTGTCTGGTTGGTTTTCAGTTGGGGTTTCATTTTTTTGTTTTAGACTGTAACTTTTTTCTGAGAGTTTAGCCCTGAGCAGCGATTGCCAGGGCTGTGCTGCTGCTGTGATCTGGCTGCCTGACAGCTGTCCGATAAAGCACTGCGGCGAGCAGCTCGAAGTGCTGTGTCAGGCGTGGCTGAGCTGTTGGCCGTTAGCAGAGCGTTGGCCGAGGACGTCCCTCCCCAGCGTCGCCTTTGCAGTGTCTAAAATGTGAGCACAGGACGCGACCGGCCCTGTGTGCGGAGGCTCGGGGGGGCGGGGGGTCTGGGGCTAAAGAGGCTCTGGGCAAACCGCAGGTCACAGCTATGTTGTGTGTTTCTGTCTTTGTGAGCCTCAGTTTCCCTTTCTGTAAAGCAGAGAAATCACAGTGGTCTCCTTTAGAAAGAGCTTGGAGATCGAGGGCTTGTCACCCTCAGATAAGAGAAAACCAATTGCTAGAAATGCCCAAGACACTTCGCCACCCCGAAAGTTGGAGGTATGAGCAGCCGGAGCGCGACAGCCTGGCCAGAGCGGTGCTGCCGCAGCCGAGGCCAGAAGCAGGCACGTCTGGAGGGACCGGGAGCTCTGCCTCGGCCGATTGCAGGCATCTGTGGGGTGTTTCTTCCGAGGCACCCTTCACTGGTGGTTGGCTCTTCTCCTGCAAAAATGGGATTTTGGTTAGGAAACCATTTTTGGCCTGCCTGCCCTCACTGCAGATTTCAGTCTGGTCTGTCTGTTTAGCCCTTGGACTCAGCTGCTGGCAGTGAGAGGACCGAGCCTTAACTATACCTTGGACAGAAAGGGGTCTCTCGATCAGGATCCTTCCCGAGCAGCATGTTCCGGGAGCGCAGGGTCCCTGTCTCGGGCGGGCTGGGGTGGTCTGCGAGTGCAAGCAGTGCCTTTCAGCTGCAAAAGGATGAAGGGGCAGCTTGGGAGGAGAGCTCTGTGCCCTCCTGAACCCTTGTCTTCTCAGATGGAAACTTCTGCTCAAGGCAGAAGCATCTCCATATGATGGCAGAGAAGAGGTACAGCTCCTTCCTATGGGTGCCCTGTCTCCGAAGGAGATTCTTTGAGAGCATCTTGTCAGATTCACTGGTTCAACAGCATAATTTTGTGCCCTGAAGGCAACATCAGGTTTCAACAGAGGTTAAAGAAAGCAAACTCCATGTGTTTCTGCACATTATTGTCGTGTAATACCTGACTTTGCAAAGTTGAACCTGGTAAAAATCTGTGTAAACAATGGAGGAAAAGAAATGAGCCCCTCTGCTGACTCGGG
>JMFS01033452.1:0-37231 GCA_000699545.1 Podiceps cristatus
CACAGCGGGGCCGGTGCCACGTGCTTTTGATCACACACTCTGCTCCGGGTTGGCAAAACACCACAGCTGCAGGAGGCAACCCAGCAAATCCTTCTTCTCCCCTTGCTCCCTCCTCCCCTCCTCTCGTGGCCACCTTCCTCCTGACCCGGGGGACTGCAAGGCCAGGGAACCCCTTTGCCTTGGCCGTCTTCAGCCTTGGCCTCCCCGCAGCTGCAGCAGCCGCTCCAGGACCAGCCGGGTTGTGCCAGAGCCCAGCCCAGGCAAAGGGAGTCCCTCTTTAGGGGCTGGATCCTGAACATTCAGGCTTCATTGGAGGCCTCTGGCCTCTGGCTCCTAAACACTTGCCCAGCAGCAGGAGAACACCAGAAGAGGCGACTGACCCTTGGGTGCCTATGTCACCTGCCCATGGCCTTTATCATCACTGAAAGCCCCTGGGCTGGCACGGGACAACAAGGAGCTTTTAAATTCATCAAGCTACCAGCAAAACCTCACCGTTTTTTACAGGCAATGTCCGTCAGAGTCAGCCTTTTACATCTTCCCAGTCAAGCGTGTTCCCTGTGCAGCACGGAAAGGGGCTTCAACCCCCAGCTTCCCAAGAGCTCATTTAACAGCAAGCTGTAGGGACTGGAGGGACTAAAAGGGATTTTAATAGAAGGCAAATTAAGCACTTTATAACTCACTTCCAAATTGATTTATATGGCCAAGGCTGCTCCACTACCTTTTCACAGAGGAAAGATCCCTAAAGCAAACACCTTCAAAGGACCAATCCAACTCTCCTTGAAGCCAGGAGGGGTAAACCCTGCAAGTCAAAGCTGGGGCTAAAACACGCACAAAAATCTCAAACCCATCAAAATCTCCAGTTGATAGATCGCTTCTGCGGTCCCCCAAATCCCAGATGCTGGAGCCTAACGGGTAACGCCGAGCTATCGAAACACAAATGTATGTGGAGCCTCTTCATGCCTAGTGAAACACTGTGCTTCAGATTACATTATTAAAAGACTCAGTTTCTCAGCATGAAGGTTCATTTCAAAGCAAGGAATTTCACTCTGTCTCTCCCAGGACCCCTAAAGCTCTCCTGTTTGTATTCCACCCCCGCAGAGGGAGCAAGGGGTGGCAGGGAAGTGCTCAAGCCAAATATCTCCCCCTTCGCAGCGTGCTGGAGAACGTGCGGTAACACCTCCGCTCAAAGGGAAATGCCTTGTTTAGACAAGACGTGGCAAACACAAGGCCCCTGCCCCGGTGGAACAGCTTCGGTGGCTGGAAGAAGGTCAAATATCAACTTTCAGAATTTGTGGGGGGAAAAAAAAAAATCTGTCCATGGTTTCTATGTATCTCCAGCCTGAGGCTTTGTATCCCCTGGGGAAACGTCATTCCTTGGCTTCCGACCCACCAAATTGAACTGTCAGATTAAGGAATGGCAAGACAGACGTCTTCAACTAACATTTGGCAGCCAGGCCCAGACAATGTCTCTCCACCATCATTCGAGTAATCTCCCCTTGGCAAAGGACCAGACTAATGTTCCCCTTGCTCAGATGGTTCCAGAACAAATGACTTGTAAACAGCAGCAGAAACCGTGCCAGCGAATACCAAAAGGAAAACCGTACCATTTCAACAACAACTTTGGAGCTGGCTCCAGCAGCGACGCTCTGATGAGCATTAAAAACGACCATATCCACTCAGCTCTCTGTCCCGCCGCGGCTGCCAGGGAGCATCGTGGCCCTCACAGGGCACATCTCATAGTGCGATGCCGTCCCCCGAGACGTAGACCTTCCTCCCCAATCCCATCTGGTGATCCCGTTGTGCAAGAGCCCTGGTTGCCCTTGATGGCATCATTGCTTGCCTAACAGCTGGGGCTGCTCATCCCCTCCTCAAACCCTTTCTGACCCTTGGCAGGGGACGTGCTGCCGTAGCAGCCAGCAACCCCAAGCGCCACGGGAATGACTCTGTACTTCACTGGTCTCGGTGCCCACCAAATCCAAAGCAGCCCACCTTCACGTCACAGAGCTGATGGATAAATACCAGCTCATATAATGAAAGGACTTTCAGCTCTTCACCTTTCCATACTAATAGAGACCGGCAAGTCGCAGGCTGCAAGCAGGACCTCGCTGTGCCGCATCGCTCCTGGGACAAGTACGTGCCTAGGAGGGGTAAAGGATCAACGTCCTGAAGATGCAGCAATGTTTGGGGCATAAATTTCACATATCTTTGTGGAGAAAAATGTGCACGGTGACCATGGACTCAAGCATGCAGACAACCTCAGAGGGGCAGTGAAGGCTATAACCCCGCTCTGCAGCCCAGGCAGAGGAATGGACTATGGAAGTGTTGAGGCTCAGACACTTTCTAGCGACCGCGACTCTCCCTGTTTTAGCGAAGTCGCCTCCAGACAGATCTTCCGTCTGCATCCCTTGCCTACCATGTGTGGTTTCGCCTGTAGCTCTCCGCACCTCTGAACTCCAAGCCCTGAAGAACTTGATCAGCAGCTGGTCGGTGGGCAATAGTGGAAATTCCCCTGCACCCCTACCCAAAGCTCAGGGGTGAGGGAGCCTCCAGACAGGCTCCTGTGACCGCACAATGATTGGCAATTAAAACGGTCCAGGAGGATGAGGTCAGTGTTATTTCATCCCCAATGCCACACGCACGCAGGTTAACAGGGAGCCCCTTGGCACAGCTTCTGTCCCTGTCTCCTCTCTCTGCGTCCACATTTGGTGCCCACCAACATGAACCTGATACTGTCTCACCGCTCAGGCTCTTCAAAGTTTAGGCCCGGAGGATCAAATATTGATTTATCTATTTGGAGAAAGAGAAGTGAATTGTAGACAATAAAAAGCATGAATTCAGGCATTACTCCCTTTAACAGGGATGGTACTTGTTCATCAAAAACCTGAAGCAAAAATCTAAGCACGCATTCCCCGAGCTGTGCCTGCTGCCAGACCCATAAGCAGCTGTGAAATACACAGGCTACTCGCACCCTTTCTACAGCAGATTCACAGCCACAAGCTGCACAAATGCTACGCTAACGCCCCGCTTCCGGACCAACGTACAGAACGGAACAGCCGAGCACGGCTGGAGGAGGCGAGAACAGGGCCTGAGATTCTCCTGGCCCTGGATCCCAGCCCTACGGGTTCTGTGCCGTCATAACCGCATCCCAAATCTTTTCTCCGTCGCTGTGTGTAAATCCCATTATCAAGCGGAGCCACCTGGGAGGGTGGAGAGACTGGGCTCCTGGGAACCCCGTCCCACTCCAGTCGATGGAGCAGCGAGACTGGGCTCCTGAAAGGCAACAGCCTGTAACAACTGCCTGAGCTTCCAGGGCTCATTAACTCTCTTCTGGCCAGATCGAGATCTGATACATGATGCGTGGAGCAGTAATTTCCATCCTCGGTCTCCAGAAAAGTAGTTCTGTAACCCGGGCTGATTAGCCACCGCACCAGCCTCCCCGTTCGTCATATAAATCTAGTGCCTTCGATTACATCATGCCAGAAAACTGAAATGCAAGTCAGATGGTGAAGGCATTAATGGCAGCAGGACTGTAAAGGCTCAACAATGCAAACCTTCCCCAAATGAACTGTCTTGACCTTCGCCAGGCTGACAATAAAAGTGTGACATCATGTGCAAACGAGCTTTAAATTTAAACCAGGTGCAGAGAGCTGCCTGGCGTCGTGCGGCTGCTGTAGGAACCACTAACGTGCGAGCGGCGATGCTGGAGGCAAGAGAAACGCCAAGCACCGGCAGGACCCACTCGGCAGCAACAGGTACAAGCAGCTGGTGCGGTGCAAGACCCAATTCTGCCTCGCGCTTGAAAAAGCCGGGGTGCGTGCTATTTGGTCACAGTCCTAGTTGGGGTAACATTATTAAGCAAACACAAATTTGCTGATATTCATTTCCATCTGTGTGAGCACGCATACAGGTCTGGAATCGAGCAAGCGGCACAATAATGAGTGTTTTTTCCATTTTTTGCTTCTATTCAGGACTCCCCGAGACCTTGCAAAGCACTTGGAGCTGTGCTCACGCGCTGTCAGTCACAGCTATTAGAGAGCACTCTGGGTACCCCGACAGCACGTCCCTGCTCCACAGCCTTCCAGGGCAGCCATCATCCCTCCGGCCTGTTCTGCCTTCCCTGGCTGACCCTCGCCTTGCTGCGGAAGGCGGCCCTTCCCACAGGGGTTCCCACGAGCCGTTTTTCACCCTGCTTTGTGCCACCAGCCCAGCCAGGCGCCCGCTCTCTGTGGCCTGGGGAGCACGCTGCACGGCTACGGCCTCGGGGATCACTCCTGCTGCCTCCTGCTCATAGAGGGGAGCAGAAGAGTGCGGAAGAGGCAGATTTGCCATCGGCGAAACCCATACCTCTGAGGATGTCTATGCACTTCTTGCTGGACAAGTTATTTTCCGCATCCTTTACGTTTTGGACAGGATAGTTCAAAGAGTAAAACGAAACACTGCTGAGAGTACGTCTTGCATCCATTTCAGGCCAGGTGCTGCAAGGCATTGCCTGCAGAACAGAGCGGGGGTCACACACAGCGATGCAGATGAAGAACGCGTCTAAGTGCACAAATATGCTACCACCACCGAAACAGGCCTGATTTTTAAGAACAACACTGTTTCCTGGCGAGAGAAATGCTACAGCCTGAGCTGGGGCTAGCAGCAACACCACTGCACGTCAGCAACAAGGTGCAGAGACGACACTTGGCTGCCTCACTAAGCAGGCACGTTACGCACAAAGCAAAGACAACAATCGAATGAGTTATGGAAGTACTGGTCTTTATTTTCTGGGGGTTTTGGAACATGCCCTGCCTGTTCCATGGAGAATCCGAGGGAGGGAGAAGTCAAAATGGGGAATCTGTGGTACAACGTACAGGATTGACACGAGCTAGGCAATTTTTTACATACAGGTAATTTTTAAGAATCCCAGTTCCACATGAAGCGTGGTTGAATGATCATGGCTGAACACAAATACAACAAACACCACCCACATGAAGTGTGGTTGAATGACCATGGCTGAACACAAATACAACAAACACCACCACAAACTGTAGAAATTAGGCAGCACTTTCGTAATACTGAAAATTCTCTGCCACTGGCAGTCATTAGGAAGTAACAGTAAATGTTCCCAAGGGTTTTTCATTATGCAGAGTAACTACAACTAATGCTTTCAACATGAAAGTCAACAGTAGAACAATGTGGTTGAATGACCATGGCTGAACACAAATACAACAAACACCACCACAAACTGTAGAAATTAGGCAGCACTTTCGTAATACTGAAAATTCTCTGCCACTGGCAGTCATTAGGAAGTAACAGTAAATGTTCCCAAGGGTTTTTCATTATGCAGAGTAACTACAACTAATGCTTTCAACATGAAAGTCAACAGTAGAACAATTTCAGGTGAAGTGTTATAGTAAATGTAATTGGGAAAGAAGTTCTACAACAATCGATGTTACTTTAGTTCCTGGACTGATCTGAATGTCAATCTTTAATTAGAGAGCACCAGCCGATGCTGATGAAAGCCTTTCACATTCTTCACACACAATCCTCAAAATTAATTTTAGGGATTTATTTTAAATGAGACTGGCCCCATTGGGTCCAGCAAAATACCCACATAGGTCCGTAAACCGGCTCTACTTCTGTCCGAAGGAGATGCCTACGGAGCCTCCAAACAGGCAAGCATGGAGTGACGGCCCGCTGTGTCCTTGCGGCCACCACAGCCTACAGCTGCTGGAGCACTGTCTTCCAGATGGTACCAAAGTGGTACTTCATGCAGCAGGAGAAATGCAGTAGTGAAATACAAGCCCAAACACGGTGCTTATGAGCTGCTCAAGGATTTAGCGTCTGCCCTAGCAGAGACCTAGCACAATCGTGTTTTCACCCCCATGAGGAAGATTGCAAGGGTGGGGAATACAGCACCTTGAGCTTATTCCACATGACACAAATGATTTAAGAACTCCGAATCAGCACAGTCTTCCCACATTTAAAACTTAGGATGTCTCCATGTTTTGAAAAGACAAATTCTTACAAGAACAGACATGATGGGTGCACCAAAAACATCTGTCTATGTTTAACACAGATCTTCAACGATGACCGGGGTGAACATCGTGCAAATCAAGCCTGCGGGCTGCACCCCCTTAATGATCACTCGGGCTGTTCAACTAATGGCATGTCCCTGCTCAGGGCCACGTAACTGATGTTAATGCAGAAGTGAAGTGAAGGGGAAGGTGAAAGGAGGGACAGCAAGAGAACAGGGCAGTTTCACCGTGAGAGAGAATTTTAAACAAACTTATTGCCATGAAAATCAATATATTAAGATATAAACTGCTTAGAAACATGGGAATAACACACGAGCATTTGCCACAACACAAAGGCAGGTCAAGAGCACTTCTGGTTTTCAGTTCTCGTTCCTACAATGCTGTTTACAAGAGACGTTCTCCACACCCAGCTTACCACAGTCCATCTGAAATCTGAGCAGCCCTCAGATGGACAAAGAATGGAAATAGGAGAATGAGAGAAAACCAATCAAAGCCTACCAACTAATTTTCATCTCTTACTTTGTTCTTGTTCAGTTGGGGAAAGGCAACCTTTCCAAGAGAGTTCAGAAATGCTGCGGGCCCCTTCATCCGTTACTGCCAAGTCTTTAAAAAAGAAGGTTGGAAAGTGCTAACGACAGGTAATAAAGCAGAACCACTGAAATTTATCCATCTAGAAAGCCAGGGGAAAAAAAAAAATGTACACAAAAATAAAGAAAATATATTTATCAACATGTGAGTGAGCAGAGAGTTCCAGACTGGAGGCCAAAAAAAAAATCACACTAGTGTACAAGTGTCATAAAACCCTTACACAGACACAACAAACAAAACAGCCCGTGGGAGACCTAAAGGATAAAAACAATGCCCTTGCTCTGCTTTTTCATTGTGGAAAACACTCATACCTTTTACTAAATTTGGAAATAGAAGGTTTTGCTCTCTCTGCCCCTATCCCTCTCTCCATATTTTATGTATCATAGAAACTTAAAGGTAGCAGTATTTCTAACTCTCTTTCAGATGAAACACACATTCTGCAACCCCCGGTGCTGCTGTCCTTTCTGCACTGCGGCCAAAATGTAATAATAGAGCTCCAGCCGAGGTGTGAATTGCTTCCATTCATCCTCACCCAGTATTAACCTGACGCTGGTATTCATCATTCCAAAGTCTACCTATTAGGACAGTTAGTTAATAGCCAGGCTAATTAGGATAATACTCAGGGATTAAAAACAATCATGTAGTGATTTCCATAGCATTACAGGAATCGACTGTACAATTAACATTGTATTTCAGGTATTTTCTCAGTCACATTTTTAAGATGATGCACGCAAACCCAACTGCCTGTGTACAAACAGACAGTGCACGGCAAGACGCAGTGTTTTCAGGGAGAGGAGGAAAGAGCAAAAGCTTAGCAAATCTGCCAACTTTCTGCACCTTTGCAGATAATCTAAGCCTTCAGTGTTAAGTCTTGCTGATCGGAGTTTAAAATAAAGTGACTGCAGTGATTACGAGTGTTACACAGTAGTACGCTTACAACAGCGGGCATACAATAAATGAGAAACAATTTCCATAAAATTTCTAATAAATATTCTTCCTAAAATCTAGTGTCTGAAAAAAACCCTACAGTTTGTTCACATGAACGTAAGGTCTCCTGCTCTCCTAAAAAGTTTTGGTTCAGATAGAAATCACTTCCTGATGTTCAGCGGTCATTGCTTTCTCAAGGTACACTTCTTATAAAGTATATATCTGGCTTTTTACACTACTGCCAGAAATACCGAGTGGCTGAATCCCCACAGTATAATGAAGCCTGTGAACACAGGTATTGGAGGGCACCCGCAGGCAGGGAGGCAGCTACATCTGCCTATCAAGAGCTTGACAAGCTGGGAGAACTGCAGGAATAAAGGCAAGATGGGGAGCCTCAGCCATTAACACTCACACAAGGCTGAGAAAGTCTCATCAACGCCTTGATCAAAGGAGGCCAGAGACCTCTCAAGTTAGAGGCATCCCCTACGTGCACACGCACACTTTAACCTGCTGAAGTAAAACTGCTGGGCAAAGTGCAAGGCTTTATGAGAAAAAATGAGCTGATCTCACGGCTGCTGCTGCTCAGAAAGGCAGTCCCACTCCTAACCCACCCCCCCACCCCGCTTCTGGTCCACTGAGCGAGCAAGCTCAGTCCCACCCCGCTTCTGGTCCCCTGAGCGAGCAAGCTCAGTTCATTTTCTTGGCAGATGACATGTCACATCTCATGTCACATCTCGCGGTTACGTTGGTTTTTTGCTGGTTAAAAGACACCACTGCCAGCGCCACAGAAGCAGTGGTGAACTTCTGGCCAAGAGCAGACACGCTGTTTCTGGTACGGACAAGCTATTAGATGGCTCACCTCGTGTCACAAAACCTCTGCTAGAAGCTTTATGATAAGAATAACTGCAGCCTTTGCCAGAAGATCGTGTATCAATTCCTGCAGAGTGAGGATCCTACCAAAACTTCTGAGTTAGTTCCCAGGCATCACCACACACATCTATTTCTATATTAATCTCATAAGTAGAAGAATATTCCCCAGGCAAAAAGAATTCCTGACGCAGTACGGAGCTGCACCACCCAGGTGCCCTCGGGCCATCTATCCAAAGTGAAAAGTATCTTACAGATCCTCAGAGAGCAGAGCGGCCTGTTGGCACTGACATCAGAGAAATCCTGGTTTGTCAGCTCAGGAACAGCAGCCGTGATTCCAAGGCTATTTGCTGTTCCTCCCTGGTAGACAGGTGAGGATCAAGCACTTACAGCCAGGGATATGTTAAAGTCGGCACATCAATCAGCGCTGTCCAAATCCAATGGGACATAATTAAAAAGGTTAATAGAACAGACCCACTGCTACGAAGTTAGAAACGCCAGGCTTAGGGCATCTCCCCTATCTCAACTGACAAAACAAGTCCACACATAAACAGAACTGCCTCAGCAGGACTATCTAGCAATAGTCAACTCATTTGCTAACTGTGCACCTTACGGACAGAAAAAATTATTTAAATGTCAGTTAGTAGCTGCTTTCATATTACATAAATGTATTACTTTGCTATGATTCACTTGCATCTTATTCCACTTCTCAGATGTAGAAGTGCTAAGCTAAATTAAATATTGCATCTGGAAATAATGAAGAACTTTCCCACTCTCTAAATCCTGCCATTTGAGGCTGAGGTCTAATTTCTTAACTTTATTGAAGCCATTTCTGTGGAGGCTTACCTTCCTTAGGGCAGAAAGTCTCTAAAGAGATCAGGCTAATTTAAAGACGTCGGATCCCATCTGATAGAAACGAATTTTAAAAACCTTACCACAGTATCAGCCAATGCTTTCATTCTACTAAGATGAGGAACTTTTGTGGTGGGCACTCAATACCAATTTTAACAGAGCCCAGACGGTGTTAAAAATTACATTCACATTTCATTTAGGAAAAAAAAAGAAAAAGGAATTCTAAAAGGCTAAATGGCAGTTTATAGAAATCTAAGGTAAAATTAGGGTTCTATAAATGTGAAATTTCTTTTGTCTTCAACAGAGACAGAATTTCACCTTTCAAGCCCAAACCCTCTCTGACACAAACAGTACATAAAATACAGAATCACTCTATTTCAAACATGAAACACTTGTAAAAATGGGAATAAGAGAGAAAAAGAAAAGTGTCTTTCACTGGGAGGAATATAGAGGTACACTGAATAATAAACAAAAAGCAGGTATTATTTGAAAAATGTCTATTGTTAACTGCAAAATAGAAATACTTCCTAATGCTACTAAAAGCTATTATGCCAGATGGGCAAAGCCTTCTAATTTTAAAATTACTTCAGTATGATTCAAGTACACTGAGGTATAAAAACTGTATTTTAAAAAAAAATTAACAAATATTATCATGATGTGCCCATTAAACTGGGCTAATGCAGTTGTCTTCTGGATCCATGTTAGGATAAACTAGGGTAAACATTTAGAACAGGAAGTTCTTAATATGAACTGGCTGAAATTTTGGAAATTATTCAAGCAATAGAAGCCTTTCATGATTTAGGGTAATGTGTCCATTATCCTAAACGCACACATCACGAAATGCACATCATGATTGATGTCTTATCTATCCACCTCATTGACTTTACAAGAGAAGTTATTTCAAGATTCTGCTTTTGTTCACCATGGGCACTAAACCATTTTTGCATTGCAGAAATTCTCAAGAGACCTTTTTACCTGTCATGATCACACCACTAAAAATTAGTATTTTAGAATGGCGAAAATTAATTGTCCAATAACTGAAGAGAATGACTCGAGATTAAAGGCGGCACATTGCTAACGCAGTGGAAAAGAGCATTACTTCTTCCATAGGCAGCTTTGGTCAGTGTTTCTGTAGGACGTCCAGCATTCATTTCGGTAGTTTTGACACGTCTCTGGTTCTTGCTGTCCTTCTGAACTCAGTTTCAACAGTGACAACAGGCTGTTATTGATCAATCCAATTGAAAATTATTAGAACTAAACTGAGAAGGCCAACGCAAATGCCAAAAATAACCAATGTACACGCCTGCCAAGAAAGAAAAGCAAAAAATTATTTTACTGAAAGAAGCATTTTGTATTTCTAAGGCTTTTAACTAATGATAAAAACCCTTTAAGAACTAGTTTAAATAGTGTCTTTTAAAATAATCTTGAATGTTTCAAATTACTCAGCCTTCAACCACAAGGTATGTGCGTGGGGGGGAACTAGACGAAGCCTGCTCTGGGATAGTTTCACTGGGAACTCTCAGAGCAGTCTGGTTTGCTTGCAAACACTATCCGTCTGCGGGGGGTGGGGGGCATTTCCTCTTTACAACTCTGAATGAATTAAGAAACTGAATTTGTTTTACTCAAAATATAATTATAGCTACAATGGATTCTTTAAATTTTTGAATGGCCAGATGATAATAAAGCTACAGTTCAAGAGACAGTAGCTTGCTGATTTTTAACAAGGCCCCAAATCTGTTGGAACCAGTCAAGACTTTAAATGCTCAGAGAGCATCATTTTCAGATTTTCTTCCAGATTCCCTATTTTGTCACTACAAGAGCAGCCCTATCAACCATAAGGATGTGTAAACAGTTTGTCAGCATTTTAGCACTGTCACGAAGCTGCTCTGCCGAGCAGTGGTTAAAATGAAGACAAACCATTACAGTGCAAAATCAGGCTGCTGCACAAATTTCAACTAGAACTTAACCTACCACACCAAATGAGAAGCCATGAAGAGGAGGGGAAAAAAGGAAGAGGGGAAAAAAAAAATATGTTTTTGAGAAGGCTTACATAGAAAACAAGCATAAACACTGTTTCACTTAAATGCAGTTTGGCTTTGTCCCAGCTGCCCAGACAACATCAGAGCAATGTGTAAAAACTGAGGAGAAACTGGATTAGAAGTTAACATCTGAAAACTATAGGGAACAGGGTGTATTCGGATCAACAGTCCGGCATCTGGGCATACTGCTGGTCAAAACTGAAGGAGGAGTTTCAGAAAAACTAGAGCTGTCATGAAGGAGAAAAGAAAATGCTCACAGATTTTGTGAACTGCAATGAAAACAATAACTCTGCCCCTGAATGACGTGCTCTACAGTGTGTTAAGATGCATCTAAAATGAGACTGTTTAAACACAATTATCACACATGAAAAAAGCATACCCCAAGTTTCTGTGGTGATAAAAAGTCCTCTCTGCTAAGTTTAAGATAAAATAGTCCAGGATATACAAAAAGCAAACATGTTGATGTGGTTGAACCTTTAAAAAAAAAAAAAAAAAAGATTTTACTTAGAGCAAGACTGAAGTATATTATCATAATACTGATTTTTTTGAAGAAAAGCTAAAAACAAACAAAAAACCCAAACACACACTCCCCCCCCAATAATACCCACAACTTACCCACTACTCCAAATACATGTTTAATGTCTGGCACGTACATTGCGAACAAAACAACAATTGTATTCAGCGTTAAAGTGACAAGGATATGGCAAATCCACGACACAGGAAGATGAGAGAAAAATACCATCAGCACAGCTTTCCTTGCCTACGTAATATGAAGAGAAACATTGCATGGGTAAATACACACATATACATATATTTTAGTCTTATCTCAATTTCATAAACTTAACAATTACATCATTCCAGATGGGGAAGAACGTTTTAAAAATCAGAATGCAAAATATTTAGTAATAGTGAAATTTTTTGTCTTTCTGTAGCAGAGTTTACTTTAGCATTAAAGCAGTATTTATCACATGCCCTCGGTCCTAAGGAAATGCTCCTTTTTTGCAGGGACAAAGAAGCTTTGTCTCTTTGAGCATGCTTGGTAGCAAATGTCAGCATGTTGCTAACTGATACGTAATCTATACACTACTTCTATATATATAGTTTTGCATGCACAATTTTTTTTTTTGGTCCTAACTGAATGAATTTCCAGTTCTACCATGCTGTTGATAAACTAAAGCGGGGAGTTTTGGTGAAATAGGTCAATATGTGTTTTTAATTTAAAATTAAACTGAGTTTTTAAGTATGCGTGTTTGTATGTGGGTGCATGCATGTAGAAAGGAAAAACGAAGTCAGCAAAACTCAATTTAAGAGGAAAAAAAAAAATCAAACTAAATAAACTTTAGAAGTTCTGAATTCTCTAAATTAAAAACAATCCTGTGGGCTACTTTTAATCCGAAATCTGTCTCAAGAGCACAAATTAGCTTAGTGGTTAGCTGTTATTTTGGAGCTCTCATGGAACACATGCAAATATGTGGTCTTTGATCAATCACTTGACAAGTGAATAAGATACACAAGAGTAGATGTGACTCAAACATTGCAGCCTGCAAAGCATTAAGGGTACAAGTGCTTGTGCCAGCTTCAAAACGTTGAGGAGTACTTACTGGGAAATGGATCAGAGGGACTGTCAAAAGCACAGCAAGCAGTATGGCTACTTTCACAGTCATGACGACAGTATCGTGTGGCAGGTACCTGCTGTAGCCTTGCAGCAATTCAGAGTCCACTTTGTCTGAAAACAAGAAAAAAATAATTGCTTTGTTAATCTTTTGAGAACTAAGATAATTAGCAATGCATATTAAGCTTACATTCAAATTGGTCAATTTGCTTGTGACTAATGAGTGGAGAGGGGTTCCCGATACTTTGGCATTGCTGATACACTAGAACATAACCTTGAGAAAATGAAAAACTTCAGGAAGCGAGTCTTGTAGAGCCTCCGCTGAAGCCAAAGCTACTGAAGGAGAAGATACAAATATGAAGGAGAAAGCAACAAAAAGAAAGATGATGTCACATGAAGCCAAGCATACAACCTTCTGTAGATCCAGGCCTGGAGGTTGGTGGTCCTGCCTGTGGCAGGGGGGTTGGAACTCTATGAACCTTGGGGTCCCTTCCAACCCAGACCATTCTTTGATTCTATGATACAGTAAAACTCGTTCTATGTGTCTGAAACAGTCAACACTAGATTCTTTTGGTTGAACTAGAAGCCAGAAACAAATTAATTTTGCTAAATTGGCTGAATTGAATTTCCTTCTTTTTTTTTTCTCCAGAAACATTAAGTGCTACGCAAAGTAAAATTTCATGATTTGAAAGAAAAGCTGCAATTCTAATTTAAAGGGAAAAGAATGGTCAAAACTCTGCTAGCGTATGTGCTTTTACTGTTAGCAGTGTATTGCTGGGTGCCGTGGAGAAGGCCAACTAGCATCAGTTACCTTCTAAAAAATATCTCTTATTAAAAAAATAAAAAATAAGAACAAAACTATTGACAATTGAGACTGATTTTCCCCTGTGCCAAATGAGTAGACAAGTGCAACACAAGGACACCTGCGGGCCGTCAGTTTGGACTCTTGCAGCACCCAGGGGATAATCGAGGACGGTGCTGGCAAGGCACCAAACCAGGCCCAACACTTTCAAAGGGCAGCTCCGTTTTCCTCAGCGGTAAGAACCTCGTGTGCTGCCCACCACAGGCATTATCAGCTTTGCAAAACCAGCTCTACGGTGGAATCCCTACAGTATCGGATACCGTGGATACACCATCATGTGCATTGCTTTTGTACTATTCAAGGCAGGAGTGGGGTAAAAAGTGATGAATCAGTGATGAATCCTTCACCTTTCACTCCTGCCCTTTTAAGGTGAAAAGTTACACTAAGTTAACAGCAAAGTAAGAGCCCTGAAAGCCGTCTGCTACCCCGACTCTTTTTTCAGCATATCCTGACTCTGCTTTTTTGGAATTCAGAATGAACCAAAACTTCCAAAGCCCAGCTGCTGTATGAAGTTTCAAACTCACAGAAAACAGAATAAACATCGAAACACAGGAAGATGAAGCATGTCTCATTTCAAAGAGGGATGCTTTTTTTGTTTTCAATTTTAAGTAAAATGTTTTCCATTTTCTCAGACTGGTGTTTTAGAAACAGGGAACAGATTCTCTTTATTTAAAGAAATAAGTTCATTAAACAGGACAACCAAAAAGTGAAAAAAGGAGAAGCAGCTTGCAAGGGGGTGGGGGGAGAAATCGCTTACAGACATCCAACTGTTGGTTCCAGTGTTTTAGGCTCATGAGTCTGAGTTACTTAAAGAAATCAGGGCTGCAGCAAACCAGAAACGTTCCCAGTGAAACAGACTAAGACCACTGTCAAGACAGGGCCTTGTCCCAGACCAATCGTGACAGGGAAGGTAAGGGGAACGGGGATGGTTTCTAGGAGTACTACCGTTTTTCTTCCCTCCCCCCTTTTTTTTTTCCCCTCACTTCTTGTCGAGGTCTCATCTGGAGACAGATGGTTATCCTGCACGGCCTGCCGAATCTCTCAGACTCTCAGAGTGGCACTCAAAACTATTTTCCTATAAACCACATGGAGACAGTTAGGAAATGGTAATAATGGCCTATATGCTATTAGGAGTTTCATAACTCCCCATGTAATTTTTCAAAGGATTCTGAGTGTCAAGGGAACATTTTTGGACAGTTATGGCCAGACATACACTTAAACTTGGGGAAAAAAGGTGGAAAATTCCCTAGAAATTCAGAACTATTAGCTGCTGAAAGCTACCATGTAGATAAGGGTTCTGAAACCTTTCTGAGTATCTGGGACGTGCCAGACAGATGAAGTCATCTATGCTTAAATGCAACTAAAAACCGGTACCCCAAACTATTCAAGAGTCCAAATGCAGTGTTACTAAAGGGGTACTGAAGCACACTGCTACGTAAGCTCTGCGGCAAGCGGAACTGAAAGATGTCTGTAGAATTTAGTAGGGCAAGTTTCATACTCCGCTCTTCTGTTCAGTAATTAACAAGGTACATGTACTTCATCAAGCGCTACATCGACAACATCTCTAAATGTGCGTTTCTTGGTTTGGTTCATGATTCGCACAGGTATCACCTGTCTCAGGAACTGTATGCTACACAAATTATTGAAGAGAGGAAGCATATGCTAGGAAGCCCAACTCAAGGCTTGTCCTTTTAAATTTTTAAATCCTTACCTAGTCTTTTGTCATTGCCCTCCACTCCAGTCAGCACAAAACTAGATGGATGCTTTCCCTGATTCAGACCTCCTAATTTTCTTATGATCCTCATCAATCTCTTTCAGGAGTCCTCTAGTTTGTCTTTACATTGCACATAAATAAAGATATCATAAAGAAGTCACTTTGTGCAATCCTTTAAAATACAGTTTCCTAAACTGGATGATTCATGGGAATTTTTTTTTCCCCATTTCCAGCAGATTTCTAATGAAACAGCTAGTGTTAGTTCCAATTAATCTGTGAAAATACAAAAACAAAACAAAGCAGCCATACGTGCTTTGTACCCAAGCTGTATCAGACAGGGAAAACATGCTGCAAACCTTCATGCCTCCCTAACATTGGGGCTAGCTTGCTGTGGGTCAAATCCCCCTCACAAAAGGCAACAGCCTCAGGGCTACTTAGGGATTACCAGTGTGCTGGGCTATCACAGGGCTAGTAAGTGATGAATGTTGCTAGAAGATTCAGCCTTAGAACAGACCTTTCAAACTTGTTGGACAAGCGGACTATTATCAGATCTCAAAATTTCTCACAGTCCATGATAAACCTGTTCCCAGCTTTTAAGTCAAAATACTACACAGTCCAACAAAGAGTGTAATTACACATTAGAGAGCACCAACAGACCATCAGCTACAGTTCAGGGACCAACATCTTGTCTGTGTAAGCACTTAGGGCATAAAGCCTGCAAAGTTCTGCTACGTTACGCGTTGAGAAGCCAATGAGACTGCAACACTTTGCAGTGTTAGGCATATTCTTAAGTCATCACAGGAATAAAATTTCTGAGGATTTGAGTGCATCAAGGCACAGAGAAGTCTGAAGTACTCCAGACAGAATGCATTTATCATTTATTATTAGCCTTCATTGTAAAGAATACTTGAAGAATATACTTACCATAAAATGTCAGGTACCCAAACAGAGCAGAAGTAAAGTAAATTATGAAACTCAGACCAATTCCTGTGACAGTTACATTCTGCATTCTACTTTTGGAGGGACTAAAACACAAAAAAACCATAAAATTAGTGTTGCTTAACCCATATTGTGGACTATCAAACCTGATTCATATGAAATGCAATCTACATTTAAAAAAAAATAGCAACTTGCCTTTCATAAGAAAGCATCCTTTGAATTTACGGCCACAGAATATTTTCTGAGGCCTGTGCTATCAGTACTTCCAGGGTTTTTAAAAGTATTCTTAATCTGGTAATGAAAGGGCACTTTTCATGGAGACAACTAACACTGTCCTCATCTTGTAAGTAATACCAGAGTATGTTTTAAATCAAAACTTTGATATATACAAGATGATATATACTCAGAGCCAGGAACAGAATCTGGGTCAAAAAAACCCCACTGAATCACATGTGGCCAAATGCAGATTCAGTTACAGCAGTAAAAATTAACTAGTAAGTACCTTAGCAAATGACCTTTTTTTCTCCAGATTGTCCAGGCCAGGACAATGTACTGACATTGATGATGGAACCATATTTGCTACTTTTCTCTCCTGTAAGAGAGGAAAAGCCAGTACAGACTAAAACTGTACATTTCCCAAAAAATGTGAAAGCTACTTAGTATGCATTGTTTGATGGCACTGACTTGAAAATAAAAATTATTCAAGATTAATTTAGGGAAAATATTACAGCAATACTATCGTATTTTAATATTCACGTGTTTTCATACATTACCTTTGGAGCTCGCAATAGATGGGCAAGACTGAGGTATGGCAGAGAAAAGAGAAGGCCATAGTTGGTATTGCGTAAGCACTCTAAAATAGAAGAAAAACATCTTGTAGGTTGTTTGTTATTACAGATGGTTGGAAAAATATCTGGATGAATTCAGAACTCATTTCAAGCATTGGAATTCAGGGGAAATCTTTCCACATTAATTCTCTGAGATAAATCTCCACAGCACAGAATGGAGTCTCTGAATCATCTCACAAAAAATGGACCTTTTTAACTACTCTCTCCTCAAGTGGTGGTTCATGTTCAGGAGAGGTCATGCTGTCTGTAACCCAACAACTGAAAGATTCTTTTTTAGCTCTACTGAGGTCAAGTACTTACATAAAAAGAGTAGGATTTGCTCCACTTAGTGTATCATGCATGAAATTTTCTAGGAAGTTTTCTAAATTCTAATATCCACAGCTACCTGTCAAATTACTGAGTCCTTCATCCTGATTTCACTATTATTACTTCTTCATACAAAATCTGAATACAGCATCCAGAAAACATAACATGTTTTGGCATCCGAAGTTTTAAGATCATTATATAATTAAAGCTGCAACCACACAATCAGCGGTATATTATTCCAAAAACTTGTAATAGAAGAGATGAATCATCTAGTATAGGTTACTTCAATCACCAAGTGGAATAAGCTGAACTATAACAAACACTTTTATGCTGACATCATCAGGTCCATACTGGTAAAAATATGCCACTTGCTATTGATAAAATAGAAAAAGAAGTAGAGGTGAGTCCTAAGAGTCTTCAAAGCACAAAAGGCCAGAATCTCACAGTAGATGTTTTTGGCCAAAACAAAACAACTTCTTTGATCTACAGATAACATTTGTCTCATGTTTGCGTTGCCCAAGCTTTCTTTTTTCCCTCTCTTTTTCTTGGGAGGGTGGAGGTAGATTTTGTTCTTTTAGATAAATGCAACTGTGTCCCTCCCAAATTCCACTACACTACAGACCTATCCCAGGTTTATTCTTCCCTTTTTCCCTCCCTCTTCACCGCACAGAGACTAGAGTTCTACACGGTACTTCCTCTCCTGCAAGCCTTGATGGGTGGTGACATGATTTAAGTACCACACTAATTAACAAATACCTGAGCACAAATCCAGAGAATGCACAAGATTGAATTAGGCCTGAAGAATTAGCTTCAGGTAAGAAAAACTAAGGTTGGGCCCAGGCACTTTCAGGAAACTTGTTCTACCTCGCAAGGAACTAAAAGTGCGCATACAGCCAAGAAGCACTGACTTCCAGACGAGGGCATATGAAGCTGGCTTGATCCAACAGCATCATGTGGCTGACCACTGCTGCATCTGTTACACTTTATACTTTGGTTGTATTTGCAAAATGTTTTCATAAATACTAACTTGGACAGCCAGCCTTCATATAAAAAAGAAAAGAGTGAGACTGGATAACACTTGGCAGCAGGTATAGGAAATACTTCAGCAGCCTGTAACTAGTTTTACAGAAGAATAGCTTACCCTGGATAGAGTTTAAACCCCAATTCTTTAAACCCCCCCCCATAAGTTTGCCTATTGTTAATAGAGATTACCTCTTTTGAAAGATGAAAGAGCTTTGCTTTACAATCCTCAGTAGAATTTGAAACCTGTAAAGACATACACGCAAAAAATGGCATAATGAAAGCGTAAACCCTAGCCACAGACATGAAACTTTTTCATTTCTGTGGTGATTAAGAAAAGAAGGAATTTAAATTACAAGTAATTCTGAAAGTGTTAATGTAAAAAAAGGATTACAGTTACTAATAAAATTAGATGAACTTCAAAACAGCATGCGCTTTACCTGTAAAGTCTCTATGGCACTATTTAGAGGTAGAGGACAAGGGATCGACCATTTTTTTATCATAACCTGCAAAGACAGCATATTTCATGTATGAACAATACCCTAAAAATCAGTTTCGATTTAGATATACGTGGCTAAAATATCAGACCGTTGGTATACAAAACAGGGCGCTATGCCCACAGTAAATTAACAGGCTCGACTGGTGTACAGTTAGGCCACAAGAAGGAGACTTGAGCGGAAAACTTGTCAGTGCCACCCCATCCAGCTGCTCCCTCCGCACAGCTGGCAGCCTTATGGTGGGCCTGGCTGGAGGCGGTGCCCTGAAATGAGCTCTGACATTAACTGAAATACAACCAGCGCTCCGCGGTCACTCTCTCTGCTCCGCGCTCACTGCCTCCCGTACAGAGGAGCTGCTGTGTTAGCTATCCCAGGCTCCTTCCCTAAGTAGACAAGCCTTTAACAGAAATAGAGCAGAGCCTAGGGCTAATCTTAAAAGGCAGAAACATATGGTTTGGACTAGAAAGCAAAGGAAAAACAATAAATGCAATTATTGTCCCAGAATGTCATTGGGGCTTTAGCTACACCCTGCTGGTTTAGGGACTGCCAAGTAACAGGGCTGAAAATCAAAGGGAAATTAAAATAAGAAATGTTACCTCCTTTTTCAGGAGCAGAGTTTAAAATGATAGTTGCATTGCTCTCCTCACCCTAATTAATTTCCTATTGTAGTTACCTGGCTTTAGAAGTTATAATTCTTTTGAAGCCTAGAGCAAATAATTAAAAACTTAATTATAGTTACATGGGAGACCGTGCTTCTCCTGGCTCAAGGGACTAGTTTTTGCTTGCAGTCAGGTGGTGTCTCCCACAGGACGGGAATTAGATGCTCCCACTTTCACCAGTGCCAGAAGGAAACAGATGCTACCTCCGGACAAAATGTGGGGAAAGGAAAGGGCGGGTACACGGCACTCCGAGTCCACTGTGGCAATAGCACACATCCTGATTCACACAGCTAAGAACAGCGCACGACAACACAAGGTATGGAACTAGGTAGTAGCTTGCTCAACAGCAGTCTGCAAACTTTGTGAAAAAGGGTCATCAATGGAAATCCTCTGACCATGTTTCTGACACTGAGGTGACACCACTTTATACCAGGAGATCTGTTCTTACCTGCTTATTGACTGGCTAAACTGCCTCCCTCTGTGCCATGTGAATCGCAGCCTCAAGGTTGGGTGCAAGAAGGCACAAGAACATGCTGGTATTTCACCAGGAAATTCAACCGAAGAGTGAGCAAGGGAGGAGGAGGTAAGGACCAAACACTAAAAAGTAACATGGGCCTGTATTGTCCATATGCATGACTCTGTCCCTCAGGTCACCCCTGCTTCATCTTTCTTCTGCTCTAAGTACAAGAAGTGTCTAAGAGACACTTTGAAGGCTCCAGGGCAGAAGGCTCCATGGGAACTCTGGCTAAGGCTGGAACGGGCCTCCTGAGCGATGAGGAGGGGCACGAAGCTAAAGGGCCGCTCGGGGTAAAGTACAGTGTGCCTGGCCGGGGAGGGGCAGGGTCTACTGCAAGCTAAAGAGCAAAACATACAAACATGGCAGAGGGAGGACAGGACAAGCCAAACCTGAAAAGCTGAAGAACATTTTCCTAAAATGAAACTAATACAGAATGGGAACAGATTTAAATGGAAATAAAAGGAGACAAGATGCACTAGATGCATTTAAAATCTGTAATTATATTTGCTCACCTGCTTAATTATTCAAATCTGTTTGGGTTTCTAATTGTAGTCTACTCTATTTCTAACGAGGTCCCCCCTAACAGGAAGAGATTTTTAAGTCGGCAGCTGAGCAGTCACGCAGGCAGCACAATCCTCCTCTGGAACTTTAAGCCTATTTCATATAACCATTGTCTTTTGAGCATAACAAACACTTGACTTTAAGTGCAAAACCCCTAAAACCTAAAGAGGGGTTCTAACCCCTAAAACCTAAAGAGGGGTTCTAGTGGAAATAGGGTACTATAAACCCACATGAAAAACATTGCTGAAGAACTAAGTTGGAGGCTCAACATGTTCTAATATTCTCAGTGATGTTGCTTTTTTGTACCCTGCAGAGGGAAAACAGGAATCCCTTTACTCCAGCGGTACTGACAGCACTCAAGGAGGGGCTCTCTGTGCATAGCATCATCCATTACATATGGCAGGTTCCCAATCTGCATCACATTTTGTTCTGGGAACATAAACAAGAGATTTGGAAACATACCATCAGGAATCATTAACACCTTTGTTGAACAAGCTACCAATAGGGCTGTCTCCACAAAAAAAAAAAATCATCTGTCCTTACTCTTCACCAACATTCAATATAGCAAGAGGGGAGGCAATAAAAAAAAAAAAAGTTTAACGATCGCATTTAATTTCTTTTCACTTTGGATTCAAGTCAGGAAAGCATTCAACAATCAGAAACAAAAGTGCTCAGGACCTCACAGCAGAATCTGGCTTTGAATTAATAGTTACATATATTTGTTTTTCTCCCAGATCAGCTCATCTCAGTGGTTTCATGTTTTTCCAAGTGAGGACTATAACGAGTGTACCAACTTTAAAGGAAAAGACACTGAGGCACAGAGAGGAGATCCATGACCTGCGAAAGCCCCGCGGCAGAGCACAAAGAGCAGTCTCTAGACCTTTTGCTCAGTGCACTCGCTGGACCATACTGACCAAGACATATGCTGCCTATTGTACTTATCTTTTCTGCAGGCTGTATCAAAACTGTGGCTTGCTGGCAGAAAGCTGAACAGATGGTACGCACTTGAAAATGCACAGAATTATTGTATATGCAAAATATAATTGTATTACTTCCATATGACTAACACAGTTTTCTTCTGGAACAAATTAAAACATATCTGCCATACAGAAATTAACATTGTGCAAACTAAAATACCATTTCAACAGCACATATCACCCACTTCAAAGCACAGATATGATAACTAAACCACAGTTAATGCCTTTGAGTTGCAGTGTCTAAAGAAGTCAGAGAAAATATTCTGTGAGGAATATTAGTTTTCTTTAAATAACCGTAACGGCTAAAAATTTTGACCTCAATTAGATTTACTGTGGCTGCTTCTTCATCACTTAACAACAGAGTCAGCATACAAATTTAACCATTTCATAAGAAATCCAGTAGTCTCTGTATTCCTTTCATTACTACTTTCTACCTACTTTTTTGATAGAGAATCAAAACTAAACCCTAGCTTCCATCATCCCAGCTTGGTATGTCTGCACCCAAGTCTTGCTTACACACTTGCCTTTTCTGAGCCCAAAATTGTTTTCAAAAGCATCCACCGTTACAACAGCTTTCTTCAGAGATGCGTATGTATTCCCAATGAAATCCAGGAGATGAACTTGTTTTAAAGCTCTCACAACTAGCATGATAGTTAGTGCACTCCCCCCCCCCCCCCTTTTTTTTTTCTTAAGATAAATTTTAGGAGAGAGGTCAAAAGTTAAGGTAATTTATAAATATTACAAATGAATTTCCATTAGCTCTGGAGAGGCTGTAGCTGCTCCTCAGTGCTCAGCTTAGGAAGACTATTTCCCAAGGTCCTACAAACACTGCAGTTCCCCAGGGATACCCTAGGGAGATGTTTTGACAGCTTTGAAGTTTGGTTTTATCACACGGTTTAGTTCCTAATGGATTGCCTTGGTCTCCTGGATGGCATGTTTGTTCAACTTGCCTTCAACTCTGTTTATCCCTTTGTAAAGCAGGTATTAAATGCAAGTCCGTGCAAGCCAGAATGACAGGGGAGAGGGGGAACGTTTTTCCAGGCTCCCAAATACGATTCTTGTTTCTATACCTAGATGACAGAGTGCAAGTTGCTTGGTTGTACTACATATTACACATGTGCATTAACATACTTTTTCTCCGTAAAAAGAAAAATAGTGCAACTTGAAGGCACGTTTTCCGTCTTAGATCTGCCTAGCAGGTTTCACTTTTGATATCTGGAAACATCTACCTCACAGGGGCCTTGAGAGGGTGAACATCAGGGTCAAAAACCCCCATATGGCTCCAAGAAAAGAACTTTTCCTTTCAACAGGAAAGAAGAATAAGGTCATTGACATATTAATGAATCTTGTAAACTGCCTTAATGAAGTTCTAGTTTTCTTTGCCTTTTTTTGAACTCTGTCACTCCATTATACATGTAAATTTAATTCATTTGGAGTATATTAAATTTTCTTCTGCGCTAGTTGCAGTAAGTAATAGTTGGAAGCTAAGAAAACAGAATTCCATTCCACTACTAGTAGGGAAACAAAAGTATACGTGCCAGCTTCCTTCACTGCACCGTCAGCAAAACAAAAATATTGTTACATTCACCAGTCCAAAATATAATTATTTTAAAACTTTTCACATGCTTGAAAGTTCATATACATTTCAACACCTCAGCAAAACAAATGTAATCTGTCCAAGCAAGCACGTACAGAACTTAAGGAAAACTCTAAATTTCACATAAAAAGTTAGGGGGGGAGGGGAAGACAATCCATTTCAAAACAAGCTTAGGAAAACATCCAAACAATTAAAAAAAAAAATAGATAAGCTGTACGCAGATTTTTAACTTACCACAAGAGCAAAGTACACCATAAAGAAAAATGATAAACTACTTGTGTAGCCAAGAAAGCCTGTAAAATAACAGTAAAAATAAAAGAGAATTTATAAGGAAAGTGATCCTAATGTACAGCTAAAGCTTTACATTTTAGGCATGTTTTCTATTACAGCGCTTGGTATCTGGGGCTTAGGACTCAGAATAACAACATTCCAACTGCCTGTCACAGATCATTTATGCAGTTTTCTAGGGCAGAATTAGAACTGGCTTACCACTAATGGCATGCTGTAAGTAAATGCAGCTCTTTAATGTTCTGCTGTAAAGATTTTATTTTAGTATTGCAGACAAAATACTACTGCAAACCAAGTAATAGGTTAACTAGGCAGGGCTGGAAGGCAGAACACACTACAACTTAAGTAATCCCCACCATCACCAACCCCCTGCCAGTTAAAATAAATAAATAACCCATTAAGGTTTTAAAGCCTTCAACTGTAATTGCAACTAAAGTAGAATAATATTCGCTTCTCTCCTTTAATTACTCACCAATTTTAGGAAGAAGCGCAAGAGGAAAAACAATGCAGACTGAAGTAATCAGTAGCAGCAGACTCCCATCAAGGTACCAAGACCTGTTGGAAAATCTTATTTATGATTGACACAAAGCTCAAGAGTCCTAAAAAACTCGTTCTACTTTAAAACTGTAATGTTAGACAAAATAACCACTAGGACAAGAAAAATTATTTCCAGTCTCACATGCTATTTACATGAATTTGTATTCTTCATTTCTATATTGTGATATAAAATAGAGTTCCCAGATGAGGAAGCAGAGCACCATCCCGTAACAAACCAGCATCGCAGGCAACGTTCCATCGGCAAGTGCCTGCGTGGATCAGGGGTCTGATGTCCGTAAAGTTATTTCTCAGCAGCACGATACGCAAATCCCTGCCTTTATTCAAAGCAATGATCAGAGGGCAAAGCTGCTTCATACTCTACAGATTACCAGAAGTATTTCTACTGTACGCTACATGTATCTTGAACTGGATTACACCAAGCTGCACGTTTATATAACCAGAAGAAACAGCAACGTTAATTCCCACTTATTGCTGAACTTCCCCTCCAGTTCATTACTCCTACATGACTTTAGTTCCTTACCACTTCTGAGAGGTGTGAAATAGAAAGCTAAGCTACCCAGCCTATTTGTCTGGAAATTCAGTTGTTTTCTAAACAAATCAACTTTCTCTTCCACCCAAGTTTCATTACACTTATCACCACAGGGTTCAACATGGAAATCAAATTTCAGTTAATTTGAAATGATGTTTGCTGTCCAAAGAAGATACAAAAACGAACAGCAATAAAGAAGACTTTCTTATCTTTAACTTTGCACAAAGTGATCACTCATTCTTTGCATACATCCACACAAAAATTAAAGGACAAAAGGGATGGAAATTATGATAACGAGATCTGCTGTAACTGTTTATATACATAAAACTATACATATAAAGAAGCACTGTAGAGGCATATGAAGTCACAATGCATTTAAAACCTATTCAGAGTATCAAAATCTCATCTCCAAACCGAGGAAAGCACAGATGTGCAAGTTGCCAAGAAACAGAAACATCTTGAGGGTGGCTCCCCCTAACTTGGTAATAACCATATCCTGTACTGATAAACATCTTGCACATCAGCCTCCGACTTTACTACCTATAAACACCTTGGCCTTTGACCTTCAAGTTTATTTAGTCCAGGATATGGTTAGCACCTAATAAACAGGCAGCACCTCAAGTTATCATAAGGAAAGTAGCATAACACCTGCATAAAGAAAAATTACCATATACACATATTAACCATTGTCACAAGTCGTGGATAACCACTTGTGTCACTCGTTTGAAAAAATACATGATATAAATGAACAGAGAAATTTCAAGGTTGAGGGCATCTTCACCATATCAAAATCGAAGTAACCCTTAAGTAACCATGTCTATATGACAAGTTATTCAAAATACATCATTCTTTAAAAAAAAAAGTATTACTAGCCTAGGTCTGCTACTGCTCCAGTGAAAAGGCAACTTTGCCAAGACCAGCTCCCTGCTGTCGTATTCTTTGTGTTGTTATCGTTTAGCACTCCCATATTTTTACTTTTTCTTTCTTCCTAGTTCAGATTAGGAGGAACAGTACCTTAGCAGTAGGCAAAGCAGAATGAATGCTGCACTACGTGTACACGTGGGACCTCCGTTTTAAGTCTCTTGATTCTAAGCATGAAGCAAATCCACAGTTGCCATCATAGCTCACAAGCTCAGCAGGCCAGAGAAAACATTATTCAGATTACTTTATGGTAGATGAAAAAACATGGTGGGGGGGGACAGACACAACACACAGGACTGCAATTAGGTGGTGGGAAGGAGAAAAAATAATTTTGTAAACTGCTTAATTTTGGAATACCAATTCTTTTATTTAAAAAGATCTCAAAAAACTGCATAGTGGACCATATACTGGTTATCAAATAATGCGTCCAATTTTCCTCAACATACTGTTGTAGAAATACACTTCCTTTCCAAAAGCAGAATAAATGTTTTGATATTGCCTTTAAAATCAATTCGATCTGCAAGTTTAATCCTATATAATAAAAGCATTCCAAATATGAAATATGGAATATAAATCCTTGACTCTACTGAAAACGCTTTGGCATGCAGATGTTCCTCCTCCCTCCCCCATATTTTAACTAAAAGCAGACATTTATATATCGCTTTAATTTCATTCCTGAATGCAACAGGACAAGAGATTCATATGTTCTAAATTAGGATCTTACTCTCAGTCTATATCAATTATGTAACACACAAGCAAGACAACTTAATTGCATCAATCATATCCTCCTGACAGGGTCATTAAATGTTAACAGAGGGCTCACAAATTACTACTTTTTAACACAATCCTCATTCGAAACTGTGTTCGTGTCGTCAAAACTACGTGGAATTCTTGTTATGCAGACTGACTGAAACATCCCAACTTGGGCTTCACGAGCATTCATATTGTATGGCTTTGGTTTTTAATAAAGACATGAAGATGTATTACACGCTGGCTCCGCGCCTTTCAAACACATGCACACCTGCTAACCTTTATCTATAAAAAGAATTCAATGTGCAAAACAGTCCTTAAATGGCTTTCCCAAACGGGTGACGTGGGAGGGTTTACGCATATAAAATATTTTCACAGATAGTTTAACTGGCAATTTTGATACATTCTAACTACAGTTAACAATAAATTCTGCGCCCAAATGAAAATGTATCAGATGATAGAATGACAACAAAACCAGAGCAGTTGTGCAGCCACATCTGGAAAGAAGTGGTCCAGTTAAAGAAGTTTAATCAAACTACTCAGTATTTATGCCCTCTGCATAAGTTGCTACTTAGGCTTGATATTTGATTACCTCTTTTTCTTGAACAATTTCCTACAATTTAAAAACTCTGTTAGTAATAATCTACTCTTAACATCTGTGAAGAAATACACAGAAACAAAAGATTATGATCTACCGTGGCAATTAATACGATCTAAGAAATATAGATGTGGGCATACAGAGGTGGTCAGAGAATTACAATGCCTCAGATGATCTGTAATAACCAGTTTAACCCCTGTAACCTGTCTGTGTTCACCAGCGTTCGCATCCACATGATCTGTGCTAGGACCTCGATAACAAAGCTGGGGGAGTATTACCAAATAGGCACCTTCATAAAGAAGTTGTTCATACTGCCTTTTTTAGACAGAACAATCCTTCAAGCAGCATGCACGCGTGCGGGAGCTCTAGATTCTACTTACGACTTTTCATAAGCTGTTTGTTTAAAAAAAAGGTATCTGCTGGGAAAAGTCACTTTGCATAAAATTAAAAACAGTAGTAAGTGATGTGACCTGCTAAATTTGGGGACAGAAACCGGAATGCACATGCAGCAGACACAGTAGCAGGCTCAATGCCACCGTGTTTGAAGAGTGGAGTTGAAAGTATGATCTTGAAGAGAAGGTGATAGCACCCAAATGAAAAGCTGATGACTACCACAGCTGGAAGAGATACATTAGCAGACTACAAATGACATATACACATAAAAACATAAGTTTGGGGTTTGGGTTTTTTTTTCTTTTTTCTTTTTCTTTTTTTTTTTTTTTAAAGTGCCCTTTACTAAAAGCATATTCTTGCAAGGGCGAGGATGGCAAAAGACAGAAAGCACGATTACCACCACACTTCATTTCTCAAAATGTTCATTATAACATGGAAAAGTTATAAATAAAAAAATAGAAAATGGACTAAAGTACCTTTTAAAAAAACTATTTCAAACTTAAAATTCACCTACAATATTCAGGAATCATACGAGCATCACACAGCCTTGAGAAAAATCACATTTCAATCCAGAGAAAGTTTTGAGCTCAAAACATCTGAAAATAGCAGCCTGGAAAACCAGCTGTAACACAATCTAACATACACTGCTGCGAGTGACAGCAGCACTGGAACAACTCAAGCAAGACATTTCAGTGCTGAAGCTGCAATGTTTGTCTTAGCGCAGGCACAGATTCCTTGTGACAGGTCTGATAGAAATCTGAGGGACACGCTCCTTACATATAGCTTTGTAGCTCAATTGCGAAAAATAATTTCTTTACAGGGAGCCAAGTTACAGAATTATAAACCAAGTCTGGAAACCTGGCATTTTTCCCAAGACAAGTCCAATTACTGGAGCAAGACAACAAAATATTTAAATTTAAATGTCTGCCGGCTTTTGTACTGTGGTTTTGAAATATGTGAAGTGATAACATGACAGCAGTTTAAATGTTTCTCCTCCTCTCCCTCCTGTCCCCTCCTGCTTCCCCTTTTAAATTTTTACAGAAGGGAGAATTCTGTAGATGGAATTTTGCCACTGACTTTAAGGTCGGCTGATGGGAAAGAAAGAATCACATTCTCTGTGTGTGCGCTGCAGAAGGCTTGCACACGCCAAATACATTTCATATTCCAAGAACTCCTGTAAATAACTATTTTGTTTTAGCATGTGAGAACAGAGGGAAGCGTCAGCACCCATCTCCTTCAGCAGTCCTGAACCACTTTCTTTTTCAAGACAAACACAGAACATATGAAGCATTTTTCCTTACCCACTCTTGTCTCCACTTAAGAACCCCGCAACAGCACCAGGAAGTTCAGACTTAACAATTAAAAGATAAGATGACATAGCTGCAAACAGAAGCAGAACAGATTTAGTAGAGGAACACCAGTATCTCTGGTTGTAACAATTAGCATGGCTTAACCAGAGTGGTTATGACTGGAACGTCTCAGCTATACAATGGACACCATGGCACTGGAATCTGAATGTATTTTCTCATATACTTCCTTCAAAAATAGCTGCAAATCCCTGAGTATTGTACTGATGTTAGCTAATGCCTCTAAAGACTGTTACGATGTGAGTCTTGAAACAAGGAAAACATAATCCAAAGGACTAAAAGGCAAAAAATTATATAGATCTGATCTTTTACCTAAGAATACGAACCTACAGGCTAGAGACAGACTACGAGGCCATGGCACTTCGCCTTCCTCTTTACTCTTTGCTAGACGTTGCTAATGATGAGAGTAAATAATAACATTTCTTTCTATCAATACAATAGCTTTTTTCAAAGACTCAGTTTTTATTGTTGCTCAATTGCTGTTGCACTAAATAAATCTATGACAGAAATATAAAGACAAGAATAGGACTTGAAAGGTTCTTTATATACTGGATGGTTTGGCCCCAGGAGGTAAGAGGATTATCAGTGACAGATCTCCACTTCTCAAGCTCAACCCACCACCAAGAAGATCCCAACAACAACATAAAGTACAAAAATATACAGTAACTGTGAATCAGAAGATAAACTGTTATTTACTCTTACAGGAGTGTCGACTTGAAATTAAGCATTTATAATTCTATTCAGAAGCAAGCCATGATGCATACACAGAAATCCAAAAGCTACTTCACTGTATGTTTTCTCCTTTACTGTACAAAAAGATCAAAGGCATAAATGAGAGGGTTTTTAACTTACAATTTATACCAACCTGATACTTTCACAAACTGTTCATGTCACTTTTCTCTTTTACATGCGCAGCAAGTATTTACATGAATCAAAAACCATCAGGGAATTACTCAGAAAAATCAAGCTTTACAAAGAGCTTCAATGAATATCAAAGCCTACATGAAACTCATTTCCATCCTTCAGCAGCAAGTAATTTTAGTAACATGCCAACAAAGGTTTAGTTACTTTTCAAGCTTGACAAAAATTCATCTGTTATATTCAGATTTCACTGTTCTGTATTTATTAATTCTTTAGAATTTTACTGTGGTGTATTTATTAATGCTTTAAAACATAAATTTTAAAAAGGTAAACCAGCAAATTCCAGAAGCTGATTTTTGAGTAATTTGTGGATTTTTTTTTTTTTTAAGGAATATTTTGAACCTTACAAAAACACATGGACTTAAACATTGCCGTACTACAGCAGTTAATGTTAAATTTTGAAGAAAGGTAATGTGGTCTCTATATAGAAAGCGAATTGTACTAATACAAAGTGACATCTACCTACCACAAGGTCAAATTAAAAACATTTGGTAGATCACTAAATAAGGAAATATTCACTTCTTCTTAATTAAAAGTTCTGGTTTTTTCCAATATTCAAGTATATCTCTGCCTGTTGACATGTAGCTGTTGATCGTGTCTGGTGAGGTATTTATCTGCTGTGCCCTTTTTACTCTCCTATTTGCATGCAACAGAATGTAGATTGGACCACAGGGAACCTTACAGCATGCAGAGTTCTAAACCACCAGAATTTGTAAGTAAATTAACACAATTGCTCATGCTAAGCTAAAGGCAGATGCATATTTCACCCTAAGCAAAGACAGATTTTTTAAAAAATGAGGGGCGAGGAGGAAAATTCCTCTAAATTATAATTCAACTCTTTCTCTGTTAGCCTTCTTTCTTGTATTGTACAATACTTTATGGAAATTCTGACTTGCTTGTGTATATATTTATGTCCTTCAGAAAGATTTTTAAATGAGTTCTTTTGCAACCTCAGCTGCAGAAAGCTTCAAATTCATTTCCAGATCAGATTTCCCCCTAATATGCAATCTGTCACTCTCCCCTTGCATTCCTATTAGCCTCTGGCTAATCATTTGATCACTTACGCTTTGTTGTGCCCTTACTCTTTGTTTTTATAAGAGGAGTCCTGTTTCACTGAATTCCACTCCTAGGCAGGGAGCCAGTCATCTACCAGGGAACTTGCACATGCGGAACATTTGTATGCATCTTTCTTCCTTTCTCTGGGCATATGGGAAACAACCTCACATAGTAGGAACCCCCCAGTTTATATTCTCATTTGTCCTAGAAGATGAAGAAAAATAATTTTATTTATATCCTGATCATACGATGAATCTCATCCATATACCCGAGCAGGAGATCCACACTAAATGCAGTTTAAAAAGTCAAATCCTGCTCTTTCTTGCTCGTGAGGAGAATTACAACTGTGTTTGCAACAGCTCCTTGTAGCTTTACTCAGCGTGGAAGAAGTACGACACGCTAACCACTGTATAACCCTCTGAAACACACCACAAAGAGAGAGAAGAATGTTTGTTTTTTAAAGCTGAAACCAAAACAGCTCAGTATCTTGAAAAAGGCCATAGCAAATTGAAAAAATTATCTCAAGTAGGAATAAAGTGCATACGGTATGACAGACAAAAAATCCCACATCCTTTGCTCCAAATAAGAAATTTTACTTCACTTCCCTTCACAACTAAAGGCATGTCAAGTTATATTGTAAGAATTAAACATCGGCTGTCCTTGGCAGTCTTAATGTACAACGGAAGGAAGAGATTACACAGTCACAAGGCTAAACTGTGGCACAAGTGAACACAACAAAAAGCATACTTCATGCTTTGATTTACTCCACTTTTGAAATACTGACTTCCTCTGTCATTTCGAAAATAATTTTAATGGCTAACTTTTAAGGCACCTCATCTTTAAGGCACATCCATCTTCAGAAGTCAAGCATTCAAAAAAATTAGCAAGTGTCAGAAGCAACATTCCCTTCAGAGTTCACCCCCCCTGCACGCACACAGTAGGAGAGAGCAGAACTTACTGCTCTTGCAACCCCATCTCGTCCCCCAAATTAAAAAAGAATGTTATGTTTTCTTCATGTCACCTCCTCTTTGCAACATGAGACATCTATCTTTAGCACTGAGATGGGTTTCCTGCAGAACAAATGGTGTACAATGACATAGTGTGAGGCTTTAGCAATATGCAGACGTAGTAAGTGCTGCACTACATAACCAACCTTCATATAGTCACTTCCTAATTTTTAGGTCATAAATTTCCATATATTATCTTATATTTAAATAATTTTCAGTATGCATCAAGAGGTACTTGATAGAAAACTAAGCAGGTTTGAACTTCTCAACAGACCTTGTCACAGAAATGCCATAAAACAATATTCAGCAAAAATCAAACCTATATTACTGCTTTTGTATTCAAGAGGCTTACCACTGTCTTGAAAGCAGCAAGAAATTACATTCTTAAAATACATAACACTTTGCCATGTTCTGAAAACTTTATTAGCTGTATTAGCTCTTTGACAGAAAAAAAGGTGTTTGTAAAATATAAACTAGGGTCCTTGCTTTACGCTTTCATTATTATAACCTGCAGTCCCACCGTGAGATAGAACTCTCTATACATACCATGCATATGTTATTCAGAATCTCCTTATTTTACTATCATATTGTTTAACACTGAGCACATGTGCCCCTACTTGAAAAAACATTAGTTGCTGCAGAAAAGGTAAGTCAAGGTTAGGTTTTTTTAGAATAGTCCCCAAAATATCTCTTCTGAGGTAGCCCAGTCTTAAAATAAAGTATGTGAGTGGCTTTTTGCTTACCAGAAAAGGAAGTGTAACTTTGCCTTATTAACCTACCCAAAAAAGATCAGTTGCTGAAGCCCACAGCAACGATGCAAGAGAATACGTACATAAACTTACGTGCCAACATGTAATTTCTTCCTTCCTTAGAAAATGACTGATGATAAATCCCTTCAAATCACTTTATTGAAGGGACTGAATCTAACTCTTCTGGTTATTTTTTTCCTAACCTACCACCGTAGCTGTTCACACCAGAGCGTTATAAAGGTGTCTTACATTATTATGCACTGTGCAAGGACGGAGCCAAGCTGCCCTCCAAACTTCAGGGAGAAGACAGGAGGCTGGGAAAAAACAGACCTTATCAACACTGTCACACGGGCTCTTCAGCTCCTGCTTGAAAAAAAAAAAAAAAAGACGGTGCTGCTCTGGGAGTCAGGACAAGTATACAGAGCAATCTTGATTCTCATCTGGGGGAATACCAGATAAGACAGATTCCTCACAAATACCTACCGATAATTAAGATAAATGAAAATGCCTGTAACTCTCATCCTCTAAAGAGTTCAGTTTCCTATTTTTCCCCAAATACCAAAAAGATTAGAGGCTGGAAGACAGAAAAAGCAGAATAAACACTACAGGTCGCCACACACTCCAGCCCAACCAAGCTGGATCTTTCATAGCAACTGCACGTGACAAACTGCTTTGGGCTTGTGTCTCCCGTTGCTGGTACGGAGGTTGTTTAAAATTGAGTATGTCCTAATCCAAACAATGTGACAAAGTTTAAAAGGAAAGCAGGGAAGGATTTTAAGAAAGAAAGTGAAACTAGAAAGGATTTGGGCCAAGCTCCAATTTTTCCTGTCAAAGAATTAGAATGGAATAGCAAGATAGGCAGCACTTCAGTATTGCACTGAGCGCCTCATAAGTAATTCGAAGTGTGGAAACATCAGGACCGATACACGGATGCCACTGAACCATCAACAACTTCAGCCCTCACATCACATGGCCTTAAGAGCATGGCCGTTTTTTTCCATTTTGCATTGAATCCCCCACATATTTGATTTGAAGAAGTCTCCCAGTTACTTGATGTGTCGTTTTTAGTACTTCCTCTTAGTGGAACTTAAAAACTAAAAAAAAAAAAAAAAAATGTTGGGATTTGGGGTTTTTTTGAATACATATGTAGACTGGAGTGGGTGAAAGGCCATGTAATGCTTGTTCATATGGAGAAGTTCTAAGAACAGAAATAGTTGTCAACTCCTTTGCTAGTCTTCATCAGGATAAGCACCCATTACTCATATGAATTTCCACACTCCTGCTTCCTTTTCCTTCTAAATTTAGCTTTTATCTGAATTACTCTGGAACTTACCTATAGTAAGCTAACAAAAAAAAAAAAAAACCATAAACAACCCCCCAATATGTCCTTTTTATGCCACAGGGAGCACATGGTCAGCAGATTTATTTTGGTGAAACCTCATTAGTTTAATTGTATTTGTCCAGTTATGCTAATAAAACTGAAATGTTTTCTGCATAGCTGATCATATCTCCCATTCTGAAGTATAGCTGTAGTTTGGGATTTTTGTTGGGTTTTTAATTTAGATCAGGCTTAATGTTTTTTACAGTATCAAACCTTCCAGCAGCCATTCACTACAACACAAAAACACAAGAGCATGGGTCAACAATTGTTAAATTAGTACAGGAGCTGACAAACCTGCCCTTAATTAAGGCAGCTCTGCACTGGAAATCCTCACTTTGAACCACTAAGGATAATTAGGCTTTCAGGTCAAAAGCAAACAGCGCTGTGAAAACAAACATTCAAGTTTGTTTTAAAGAAGATTTAGATATTCAATACTTAAAGGAAGCTCAGTAATTTCTTAAGGTATTAACGATGCAGGTCTCAGCATGTAACAAACTGCATTTTCTTCTTCCATGATTTGCACCATTTGTTTATTTTCAAAGTTTGTAGAGTATTGTAGTCTGACTACAAAAAGAAGGATATTCTCACCCCTGAATTCTCAAAAAATAGTTCCTCCATTTAAATTTGAGAAAAATTTTGTAAATATTTTTAAAACTAAATTTCAGAATGGATGAACTGCAGATGGGGAATTTGCAAAACCAAAATCCCCAATTAACTTGATAAGACAAGGTAGTTTTGGTTTGGGGTTTTGGTGGGGGTTTTTTTGACACATACACAGCATTTACAAGTACCAATGTACAGAGAACGCACATATACCCCCTAAGCAAATTTGTAAGATAAATATTTCATTGTTTACCTCCAAAAAAAGGGGGGGGGACGGGGACGGGGAATAAAGGTGGTGGAGGCTGGCAGCTCCCGAGGCACCCAGCTGGCCAGCAGCTCGCCAGGAAGGCGGCGGGGGGCGTGTGAGGCCGGCAGATGGTGGTGCGAGAGCACGGCTGCTGCAGGCCGGCCCTGCCATCCCCACACTCTCACCGTTATTCAAATATATGCTTTTCCCAGTGGTTACCCCTCTTGATTTACTTTGGGAAGCTTGAAAAATATGAACTATTTAAATGTAAATGCATACTTAGCATGTATTGCACTCATAGCAGGGTTTCGGTGTATCGTCCATCATGTTGACTGTATTAACAGGCCATAAAATCCAGCTAAAGAACTGAATCTCCCATCAGAACTAATCCTGTAACTTCTACTTACTGCCTATAGCACTGAGGCAGACCTGAGCACAAAACAGCGCTCCAGGGATACGGAACAATCTTTTTTCCTCATTACTTACTCTTGCAAAGAAAAAAAACGTGTGTCTTTGAGGACATGTTAACTGCAGAATATTGAAATAAAATCTGCAAGCACCAGCTACAGAAATTACACTTAATTAAACTGGATTTATACTCCAGTATATATATTGGATATATGGAGATATATATATGGATATATATTCATAGAAATGAAATAATTCTTTGTAAAATTAAGATAGCTGTCTAGAAAGCATAGTTCCAAAGAGCGACTGCAGTGATGAGCTGAGTATAAGCCAAGACAGGCTGGCTACTCATGGCGACCCACAGCACGAGAATTCCCCTGGGTCTCTCAGCCTCTCAAAAGAAATTGAAAGAAAAATAAAAGCCTTTTGAAAAAAGCCCTCACACAGACCACCTATGCTACATGGATGTATTGCGGGTTCTGCTGTTGCACTTAATCCCACTGCTAATAAATTTTAAATAATTAAACTCATGTTCTCACCAGTTTCAGTTCATCTTTCTGTGTATCAGAGCTTCTGGGGCCGGTCCTATCTCCCTACAGCAGTGACCTTCAGCTGATACCAGCCCGCAGCCCAGAGCGGTCTGCTGTAAACTCCCCGCGTACTTCCCGCTAGACCTTGATGCTGAAGATTTGTTAGTGCTGGCAACAGACCGAGAGCTGCTCTTGCGCAATACTTTATTGTGTTTGTCTCCATTTTTCCACCAGCCTTGCTAAAATAATTCCATCTCTAACTTCACTACATGTGCTTTAAGATTCCTACCGATTTCCTCTGGGGCACACCTCTGGATTCCTCTGGATTGTCCTCCTGTTCAGTCACATCTGCAGAGAGGACAATTCCAGGAGGAGGAGTTCCCATCTTCCTTCCCTGCTTGGGAAAGCATCCAGGAAGCTCGCAGAACTTCCCTGGCAGGAGAGGGGGAAGGGCTGTGGCCCACTGTGCCTCATCCATCACTTCCTAGAAGCACAACGCTATTAAAACAATAGCGGGAACGGCGCCCAACTCCAGTCGCTCCCGGGAAGGGTTACATAAAGAGCCAGCAGAGCCACGTAATGTAGTGTTATCCCCAGCCGCCTCCCTCGCTCCTTCTACACCTCCAGGCATACAGCTGCCCCAAGGGCACTCGACAAGGTCTGAAATCCTTCAAGATCATCTTCTGCACGGCAGGCAAGAAGTGGGCATCTGGAAGATCACCCCACTTACAGCCCCGGGTGAGAGGAAAAGCTCGGGAGGAGCGGCTGAACAGACGGGCAGCCTGGCAGCGTGCAGCTTGACTGCTTCCTTTCCAGGGTCGCTTTGCAGCCCCACAGACACACTAACCACTCTTTCGAGAACAAGACAGTTCACATATAACTAATCACTAGTTATTTAGATTAAAGGGCTGCTGGATTGGGCCAAAATACTGACAAACAGAACAATATAACAATGAGTAGCTCCGGCTATCCCCTTCAACCTTTTGGTTTCACTTTATTAACGAATACCTATATTTGTACTTGAAGAACAAGTATATAGTGATATAAATAAGGAAAGCAAGGTAAATATTCTAAAAGTTTAATCACACTAAGAATTTGTGTATGTTCTACAAAGTCTTTAAGTCACAGTATTTAATTTACATTTGGATGTTACAAATTTAACACATTATCCCAATGCATCCTTATTTAATCCTTGGTACCTAACTGAATTTTGCATTTGAGTTGTGTTACTTGGATTAACGTAACACAAAGTGCTCCAAGGGACAGTTAAAAATCTGCAGGAAAGTTGAGCACTCATGTTAGAGACATATGTTAAGACTCCAAACAATGTAATTTTTAAAAATTTATGTTTAACCTTTTAAATTGCAAATTTGACCAACCAGTGCTTTCCTGTAGCTGTACAACATTTTTTTTCCCCCTTTGGGCATCCTGCTCATAGAACAATCAACTCCACTGTCTACAGAAATCTGTTAGGGTATGCAGTTAGGATGTAAAATTCAAATTTGCACTTCAAGCTTTTTTTT
>KL262980.1:0-63005 GCA_000699545.1 Podiceps cristatus
TGTCTGTGTCATTGATGAAGATATTAAACAGAATACAGAATACACCGGTTGCAGGAAATCACCCAGACCAGACAAATTTTTTTTTACCTTAAATTTCCTTTTTTTTTTTTTCCTTACCTTTTACTCTGACTTACTCTACAGAGGAATCCCATCAAGATACAGGGTGCTGGTCTCCAGCCCTGCCACCAGAGGCAAACCTCTGCTCCGAGGGCAACTCATTCTCCCATCTTTTATTTGCTTTTTTCTACCTGCGCCGTAAATACTGCACCCTCCTATGCTTTGCTATTTGTACAAATACTAACAGAAAGGTCTGTCTCAGGGCAAGTCTCTGGCAGGGCCGATGTGGATCTGTTTGTAACCTCTCTTGTCATTAGTACTGCTCTAATGCTGTAAACACTATTAAAAAATTAAAACAAGCAATGCACAGAACATCAAAGAAATTTTAACTAGTAATCTGACTTCTGGAAATGCTGGGGACACTCGGCTCAGAAGTACTGCAGAAAAACAGGAGGTTGGTGTCTTAGGTGTTGGAACGGCCCTTCGGAGAGCCCTGGCTTTCCGCTGGAAAATGTTTGGATTTTAATAGTGAGGATCTAGTATTGATATTTGATTGTGAGGATGTTGTGGGTGCTGTTATATGACAACTTTTTGATTTTTATTAAGGTCAGTGCTTGATGAATCCAGATGAAGTCCCATTTATATGAAAAGTTGTGCATATGGGACTATGTGCATTAAAACTTCCCTTCAGTGGATGTATGATTGCATTATCTTTGTATGTGTGCCGACGCATTTGCAGCCAAAAACTGAGGGTGGGTGGAATTCACTGGAATTATTTCTATCTGGGTAATGCAAAAGGCACTGTAAAATGAGTAGTTGTACTTCAGTAAAATATGAAGTTTTCTTAAAATTAAATTTTTAGTAACTCTTTTTGTAAAAATGATAGGTTGATTTTTTTAATTTTTTCCTCCGTTTTTTCCTGAAATGTATCCTAACTTTTTGTGGGCGTTTAACGTTTTCTACAGACCTCCTTCTGCAGCCAAAGCCCACCCAAAGCTACCAAAGGGAAACTCAGTGGCATTACGGTGACCGAGCTGCACCGTATCTGCCTGTGCCAGGCTGGCGAGGGGCTACACCTGCCGATGGCCTCTTTACAGTGCGGATGTTTCCGGGTCCCAGCAGAAAGGCGCGATGGATGGGTGAAGGCGTGCAGCAAGCCGGGCTTGCCCCGCAGGCTGCGGGGAGGTGGGCACAGCTGCCCCGAGCAGTGTCCCGCGGCCTCTTCGGAGCTGCTGCATCTGCCCGCTGCATCACTGCTGCCGTTTAACCCGGCCGGCGGTGAGGCTGCCGCAGCATTTCTCTAGCGCTGATTCCTGGCCCCGGGAGCTCACTCAAGTGGCTGCCGGAGGAGGGAGGTAGTTGAGCCGTGGGATTTTAGCTCAGTTGAGAGGTTTCTTTCCACGGACCTCGAGAGGAGTCCCTTCTTACCTTATGCTCAGGAGTGCCTGAATGACACGGGAGCCTGAAGAGCTGCTAATGCCTGAGTCGCTTCTGCAAGTGGGACTTGGAAAATGCTACCCAAGGTGATGAGCTCCAGTGTGTATTTAGAAGTCAAAATATACAACCATTTGCTCTCTGGGACAGAACCATTGTAGATACAGCTGCCATCACACCCTCATTATTTTAGCTGCTCTCCTAGCAGCTCCCTGTGATTTGCTGACAGTCCCGGGAGATTCCTGAACTCAAAACTTGTCTTGATATTGTCTTGATATTTGCTTGCCCTTCCCACGCTTTGCCTGGCTTTTGTGTACGTGTGAATCACCTAAACATAGAAAAGAATGCGAAGGATAAGGAGCTCCAGACATGCTTTGCGGATACACAGGGCTCAGCTGGCTGCAGTACCCTGCAAGTGTGCTGTGGTTCACATTAGGCTATCCCAGGTCATAAGACCATCCCAGACCAGGCTGGGAGTAGGACATCTCCCATCTATTAGACAATGCACACAGCGGGTCAGTACAAATGTGTCTAGCAGGAGTATTTCTATAGTGGCCATGAAATGAGGTGGCTGGTCCAAGTTTCTCCTTCCTGAATCCCCAAGAAGGCGGCATTTTGCTGTGGACCTGCTTTGCTTGTCTGAGGGCTGGCTGCCAGCATGCTGCCAACAGGCTGCCGGCACATGCCGGTGGGATTGAGGAGACGTGGTTTCAGCTGCGGAGGCAACCAACAACTTACTGTCCGTAGACTGAGCAATTGAAATGTGAATAAACCAGCTCGCAGTGGAAGGAGGCACTGGCTCTGGCAGTGACCGCTGTTTGGAATGAGTAGGTGTTAATATGCCCAGAGGTCATTTGGGGCAATTAATAGTCCCGTAACATCCCTTGGCAGGGCATGTGGCTGCCAAACTGGTATTTTCTTACGGTTCAGGAGTGTTGGAGTGTTTGGCAGCAGGGTCAAGCGGCGGGTCCAGTTGTGCTGACAGCAGCTGTAGCCTCTGTATGTTGCTCCGCTTTCAGGGCTGTTACCAGTGGGGCTGCTGAAACGCCATCCCTCCTGCACAGGCGGGAAGGTGTTCATAAGAACCTGAGCATCAGCAACTTGGAGGGACAAAGAGGTCAGTAATCGGTGGCTTTTCTAGGAGAGGGCTGGTGGTCGGGCTTGGCTCCTGTGCGGTGGAGGCTGGACCGGCTCTCACTGCTTCGCAGCGCAGCCGTGATGTTAATGCCCCAAGTGCGTGTACATCTTCCATGGCCTTTTCTGTTGGCCTGAGTCTGGTCTGCCTCTGTCTCCCAAAACCCACGCACAGGTCCCACGGGAAGGATGCCTGGCGTGGGGCCCCCTGACCCGTGTCCTGACCCACGGCGTTGTGTGGGGCCCTTCCCCAATCCCACCTTCAGGGTGTGCACAGATGCTTTTGGTGGTCACATTGCTTGTCAATCCAACGTGGCAGAAACCCGGGGGACAAAATGGTGAAAGTCAGGTGTGGAAAACCAGCCTCGGCGCTGTGCTGAAAGGCCTGGGCATGGAGGGGTGAGGGAAGAGGAGAACCAAAACACATGGATGTTTTAGGACCAAACTGGCTAAATTAGGGTGAGGGGTTGGCTTTGTAGATGTCAGGTTCGAAAAGTTTCAACCCAGTGTGGCAGGGAGGGATGCTGTGTGTTGGAGTAAGGACAGAAAAGAGAGAAGGGGGTGTGAAACGCTTGTATCACGACATGGCTTTGAAATGAGAGCTAGAAAGGTGGGGCGAGTGCTGGAAACAAAACTAAGTACCGAGGGCAGGAGATTTGCAGGAGTTCCCAGAATTAGTAGGAAGTTTTGGAAATTACCCTCACGGGAGGAAATGAGAGTTACAGTCCTGCACCACTGCTCCCGGCTGCTGGCAGGCCTCTATCTTTTAATGTTTTAATCACATTGCCTGTGAAATCTTCTATATAGGGCAGTGTCCAACACAACATATACATTTAAAGGTAGCTTATTTTCTTCTGGATAAAATACAGTTTAGGTGGCTCAAGGGCCAAAGAACAACTGACCATGGTCAGGTAAGATCCATCTAGGAAAGTCCCCATCCCAGGTTTTTCTTTGAATGTGTCATATCACAGCTTCATTACCTTCAAGGTAAATCTGCAAAATGCTTCTGTAAAGCCTCCTGCACAGTCCATGCATATCTTTAATTTATACGGCCATGCTGGCTGTTGGAAACCTGGGATCATTCACCAAGTGTGTCTTTAGGGGGTTTCCCAGTCTCTAGGTATGATCTTGAGCTGGTCAAAGGTATAGGGAAGGAATCCAAACATTTCTAGTAGGAGACATAATAAATGAAATTGATTTATAAATTTATTAGAATGCCAAGTTAAAATATATCTGGTTAGCGCAAGAAATCATAGTGAACACGGTGCAAGATTCTGAAGTGAGCATCCTTCTTCACAGTAACTACAATGTACCGAATGATAGATGTTGTCGGCTTGCTCAGCCGGAACTTTACAGTATTTAAAATATAATTGTAGGTCTGAACTGATCGCTGCAGGCTGGTGCAGTGGGGTCAGCCAGCAAAGGTGCAGGTCACTGAAGGTCCATTACAGCAAGCTGGGCCCTGTGGAGACACAGTGGTCACTGCCGACACGTTCGCTGCAGGCAGGCACTCAGTGCGCTCCCTCAGCTGCCTTTCTGAATTCTGGGGTCGTGAAGCCTGATCGTAGGAGCTGGTTTGAATGCAGATGCGTATGGCACAGCTGTGTTCGTTCAAAAAGAAAAAGTATCTTAATCTCTAAGGAGGGAATTAAACCTTGCCAAGGCCAGCCAAGAAAACATTGAGATCTTTTACTTTGTCTGGAAACATGTAAATCACCTGCATACCTGAGTCAGATTTATTTAAAAGAAGCATTTTTACAGCAAGAGCCCGCTGCCGCTGTCCCCATACCTTCCTAGCAGGCACGATACACATTGTACTCTCTTCTAGGATCCGTTCACCTTCTTTATTTGTCTGTGCAGTTTTGCACATTCTGCATTGCATCGTGTCCTCTCCTCCACTTTGGCCTTGCTGACCCACCTGTTTCACCTCCCCACGGCTTCCACCCCACAGCGCCCGTCCTGCAGCGCTGCGCCGAGCTGCCGGCCGGCTCCCGGGCTGCACCAGCCCAGCTTTCCCTGCTCCCTGCTCCCTTGGGAATCCCCACCCCTCGGTCAGATCTGCCCGAGGCTTCCCTTTTGCTTAATTAAAGTGGAAGAGTAGCGTAGCTGTAACACGCTGGTGTCAAGGGACCAAACCCCCTCCCCAGTGTCTGCTTTCCTGCATTGCGGTGGCCCTTGGCAGGGGCTATTCTAGTAGCCTCCCAAAGGCAGAGCAGCATCTCCTGCCACAAGCTGCCTCGGGGCTGAGCCGTGGCCCAGCTCCTGGTGGGCTAGTTCAGCCCCTGAACAAATGCCATGGGGCTGTCTGGGGAAAGGGGATCAGCTTTGGGACAGAGGAAAGCACCGGCTTAGCCCTGCCGGGGGCTTGGCTGGTGGACCCGCACGCTGATGGACCACCGCCAGGGCTGTGGAGCTGCCTCGGGTGCCCGCGGCCACCCGGCTGAGCCGTGGCCCAGCTCCTGGTGGGCTAGTTCAGCCCCTGAACAAATGCCATGGGGCTGTCTGGGGAAAGGGGATCAGCTTTGGGACAGAGGAAAGCACCGGCTTAGCCCTGCCGGGGGCTTCGCTGGTGGACCCGCACGCTGATGGACCACCGTCAGGGCTGTGGAACGTGTGGCAGGCGACAGCTGCCTGTCCCGCTGCCTGTCCTGCTGGCCACGTCTGTCTGCGGCCCCCATCAATTGCGGCGTGAATCAGCTGCATTTTTCTCTAGAGGATGAAATTAAAACCAGTATCTTCCATTCCTGCCAGTAGATGTACCCAGTGTGCTTTACACGCTGTGTACCTCGCAAGGTCTGCTGCGTACAAGGTCCTCAGTGCTGGCCTGGCAGTGCTGGTGAAGGACGGGTACAGAGCAGAGCAGTGTGATTTCTCACCGGCCACGCTGTGCTAAAAGTTGCTCCTTGCAGAGCAGCTCTGGGCCAGCCGGAGCACGTTAGCGCCCAGTTCATGGGTGCTACAAATAGATGATGGGATCTCTCAGCTGGGATCCCCCAGCAAAAAGCTGTTGCAAAGAAATTCCCCTCCAGAATGGTATTGCAAGAGCTCCCAGCACAGTGGTGGCAGCGTTCTCAGCTGTTTCTCGATCTGGGTTTCCACATACTGCGAAGTGATAAATTAATTGCAGCCAGGAATATATCCTTCAGCTGCTGGAAGTCTGTGAGCAGTGCTAAGAAAAAAAGCTCACTCATTGAAACCAGTTTGCAGTTTCCCACTCCATCACCTAATAAAGAGCCAGAGCCAAACAGACCAAGTGCAATTGCACCTTTATGGCCAAATTTCATAATAGAGCAGCGCACTGTAACGTAGTGCATGTTTCCCGTGTAAAATCCAGTCAGCCACTGGAAGACTGAGCAAAAAATACTTAAAAAAAAAAAAAAAAAAAGGTGGCGGATGTCAATATAACACAGCATTGCTTCTGTGGCAGAAGCAGATGGAGGAGCCGCCATGCGCAATGGCCATGGCATCACTTTTGCATTCGACTGGAGGCAGGTGAGGAGCAACGTGCTGCAGCGGGGCTGGATCCACCAGAGGCCAGCCCTGATGAGCCGCTGTATGGGCTCTTGAAAGCCCCTTGTAGGGCCCTATAGTTTTCTTTCATAAGCAAATGTAAAGATTGCAACAGCGTAATATAGAATCATAGAATCATAGAATCATAGAATGTTTTGGGTTGGAAGGGACCCCCAGAGCCCATCTAGCCCAACCCCCTGCAGTGAGCAGGGACACCATTACCCAGATCAGGTTGCTCAGAGCCCCGTCCAACCTGGGCTGGAATGTTTCCAGGGATGGGGCCTCCACCACCTCTCTGGGCAACCCGTTCCAGTGCTTCACCACCCTCATTGTGAAGAATTTCTTCCTTACATCTAATCTAAACCTACCCTGTTTCAGCTTGAAACCATTACCCCTTGTCCTGTCACCACTGTCCCTACTGAAAAGATTCTCCCCCTCTTTCCTATAGGCCCCCTTTAAGTACTGGAGGCCGCAATAAGGTCTCCCCGCAGCCTTCTCTTCTCCAGGCTGAACAAGCCCAACTCTCTCAGCCTGTCCTCACAGCAGAGCTGCTCCAGCCCTCGGATCATTCTTGTAGCCTCCTCTGGCCCCGCTCCAACAGCTCCGTGTCTCTCCTGTGCTGAGGCCCCAGAGCAGGAGGCAGCACTGCAGGGGGGTCTCACCAGAGCGGAGCAGAGGGGCAGAATCCCCTCCCTCGACCTGCTGCCCACGCTGCTGGGGATGCAGCCCAGGGGACGGTTGGCCTTCTGGGCTGCCAGCGCACATTGCCAGCAATATAAAAAATATCACCCCAAATTAGATGGATTCTTCGTTCTGCCTCTTCCATCTTGCTGGTTTTAAGTGTTTTAAATCATGAGTGTTAAAATAATTTCTGTTGAGCCAAATAGAAACAAATAACTTACATGTGATTTGGGCTAATTTATAATTCACAGGTCAAGGCAGGAGACTTAAGTCTAACTGTGTCATCCTTTCTGCAGTGACTCCTTGGCCACGTTGATGCTGTTTTCCACCAACTTGCTAAGCACACAGCGGGGAATGCCCTCCCGTGTCTCACCTTACAGGTCGGCCCAACCTGCTTTGACTCACCCATTCAGGAAATTAAGTCAAACAACAGGTCAGGAGCGTGCAAAGTAGATCTGATAGAAATGATTATTTATTTTGCTATAATATTTTGTGGTAAGATTATCTCAGGGCGGAGAAAATGACTGTTCCAGATGAAAAAAGAAGGCAGGTTTTTGTTTCCAGTCAGCTTAAACCTCATAATTCTCAACTGTCCTGCTTGTATTCTTTTCAATAAGTATTTTTTTTGCAGCACTTTCAGGTAAGTCCCATTATCAGCAATTGTTACATACTCTCATGGTTAGCTCTGTCTTGCTTGCTGCTGCAACAAATTCCTTGTCTCCAGTTTCAACAGAGGGTTCTTGCAGAAACATCCTGATCAGGGCATGTGCTTAAAAATCACCCTTTTAAGCACTCAGCCATTATCTTCCATTTTAGAAGTGGTTGTGCACAGATAGGAATCCAACCAAGTAAATTCCTGGGTTTGAATTTGAGCTTGCTGCCTTTCTGAAAGCAAGCTTTACCCAGTCGCAGCGGCCAGCATTTGCACACTATGTTGCCACCTTTGTTTCCTTCTCTTTTATTTCCTTTACCTGTCTATAAGAACAGAGCAAAGCCTTGGAGATGCTTGCCTACTTGGTGTTACATCTTTCAGGTTCATGAAATTAAATCTGCAATTCGACTTTCACTTGGTGATGGGGGAGCAGACCAGCTAGTGGAGGCAGGAGAACGGGACACACGGGCCTGGAGGAAAGAAGGCAAAAAAATACCCAAAACTTGCAGCAGTGATAAATTAGGCAGAATGGTAGGGAAGAGCCATAGAACAGGAGGAGTCGGAGGAAGAGATGGAGACATTCCTTTCCTGATTGGAAAGAGCCTTCAGTGCCAGTTGTGTGTTTGTATTTCTGGCATGGGCAGGGGATGAGGAGAGCAAACCCTCCTGCACCAAGACTGAGAGGTAAGTGCTCCGTGTCTACTTCACAAAACCCAGTTTTTATGAAGACTAGGAAGACAAAATGCCTGGTGTGCTCGAGGGGCAGGGCGATTGTAAAGATCAGAAGAGTTTTCCTTCCTTCTTGTCCTCCTGTGCAGCCCAAGGTTATTTAGCTAAACTTTTAATGCACAAATGGGAATTTTGCTGAATGACTCTCCAGTATAATTCTTCATGCATTTTTTTTCTCCTTTCTCTGTCTTTTTGATTGGTCGTTTGTTTGTTGTTTGTTTGAACTACCTGTAAACTGTGATTCAGTAACAGATTTTTGAAGAATGGGTGCCTGGTGCGGGTTGGGGTTGCTCTGGTCAAAGGGCTGCTTTGATTTTTCTGGCCTGCTTCCTGGGCTAGGGGACAGAGCAGGAGAGAGACACTGGTAACGGCCTGAGTCAGCATCCGATTCCTGGGCTGTCTTCTGGGTGGCATTAAGGTAACTGCATTTCTTTTCCATGAGAAAATGAAATCGGAGTCTTATGATGGGCAGCGTGTGAGTAATGCAACTTAAGCAAAATTTGAATAGAGTCTTTTTTTGGTCCAAAAAAATGAGGTCATGGGGAAAAAACAGAGATTGTCAGGCATCTGAACCCTTCAGCCCTTGTAGCCTGAAGTATAACAAGGCCAAACGGGCTGGTAACTTCGGCTCCCTAAGGGCAGGCAAGAATTGCAAGAGCATCCTCAGAGCTGCAGCAGCTGTAGACCTTTAACTAGATGCAACGTGTACAAACAAACATTAGAAAGCAGATCCAAGGCAGCCTTGAACCCCAAATCCTAAGGTTATTTTGGGGTTTTTTACCCTCAGAAGTATCAGAAGATACTTCTTTTTACTCGCAGCTTTCAGCTACTGCAGTTACAACACTGATACATCTGCAGAAGGTGGAGTCTTGCATCTTCGGGGATATTTAAGCTTCCGAGCATGTTTAGGGCTAATCTCTGCACAGCTGGGAGACTTGAGGGGGAAATCGGCTGTAACAGGCTGTGGTGAGTGCTGGACGTATCAGCACTGCACCCTGCTCTCCTCTGGCTCCTGCAGGCATTGCTGCCCCCGGTCCGCCCACTGCAGAAAGGCAATGAAAAGACTTCTCTAGGATAAGAAAGCATCTGGCTGTAAATGCAAGAAGAGCTCCTCAATGACATTCAGTGTATTAGGAATCATCATCTGGCAGACAGATATTTTCAGGAATCCCTACTACAGCACTTGCCAACACCTTGAGTAAACTCAACAGCCCTATCTATTTGTTGTTGAAAGCCACAGGAGATGTAATTTATGTCATTCTTGAGCCATTCCCAGCAGATCCCATAGCCCGTTTGATCTAATGAGAGAGGGCTGAACCCACGGGGCTTGCTTCTTTTAACCCATCAATAAAATAGGTAGTTTATCTTCTAAAGGACTGAGTTTGGACTTCTAAAGGACTTTGAAGCAATCCTCACCTGCACAAATGGATTAATCCTCCTTGAGTAACCAACTAATTCTCCAAAGTTTATATACTTAAAGATAGAACTCAATATTGAGGGTTTCGGTTTATTGAGGGTTTAACATTGAGGGTAACTACACAAACCCTCCTGGAGAAAATACTCTTATGTGAGATTTCACAGCATTTTTTCATCATGTGAATCTTTTTTCAAACAAGGAATATTTTCTATTGATAGTATCAAAATGTGTAGACATGGTTTATTGGTGGACTTGGCAGTGTTAGGTTTACAGTTGGACTTGATGATCTTAAACGTCTTTTCTAACCTAAATTATTCTATGAAAATATCAAAAAAGTGATGAATTTTGACAAAATGTACCGCAAGTCATATTTGGTAGAACATTATGAGTCTATTTTGGTATCTCAGTAGGAAACGAGTAGCAAGAGAGAGAATATCTTGAATCGTCACTCTTGTGTCCCCTTAGCTTTTATTATTGAACATCCTTAGGAATAAAGTTTAATAAAGCTGAAGCTATGAGATACTAATGATAAAAGAACAAAACTATTGTGTCTAACAACATAAAATGGCATCAGGCCGGTCAACAACTTTTTTTTTTTTTTTCTTCTTCTGGAACACAGTGAACAGTGTGGCCAAACTGCTACTGGCCAATTTCCAAGGGTCAAACTCAGCTACCGTATGTAGCAGGAGTCGACAGAAACCTACAAGGAAGCACATTTGCAGTGTTTGAACAAAATCGGTGCAGTAAGTGCTGTTATTCTGCGATTCCAGATCTTCCTCATTTTGCTTGGGCCAGGCTCAGAGTTTATCTGAGTTTAAGTGAACGTGAAGTTAGAGAAGCTAGGTGGCTATACACTAGATCTTTACTTTGGCTTTTAAAATATGATTACTTTGCAATGTAATGGCCGGTTTTGCTCTTTTTTTGGTGCACTAACAGCTGGGTGTCCTTTTCTTATTATTTTCATAACGAATAACTCCTATGGTTTCTGCTTTGTTCAATATTGTTCCCTGAAACTCCACTGTACGCAAGCACGCGCAGGCACCGCGCGTCCCCACTGCAAAGCGTCCTGTGGAGGTCCCCAGCAGCTGACCAGCACGGGAGCTGCCGCCGCGCTCTCAGCCCCTCCGGCGGGGCCAGCCAGGGCCTCCAGATGCCACCGACCCCGGCGGAGAAATTGCACTCCCGGAATATTCCAGTATGTTGCTATCAAAGAGCACGAAGTTGCAGCTCTATAAACCCTGGAGGGGAGCCATAGAGTACTGGCTGTAGGTCCTAAACAGTTTATTTTGTTGTTTGTAGCATTTTTTATTCCTAAGGCTCCCATATGAAATGTTTCCCATATTAAATGACTTACAAAACGTCTAGGGCACTTGGATTTCTGGACTGAAAGGCATTTTAAAAAAACTGAAATAGATCCTATCCTTTACCTTTTTTTTTAAGAAGTTCTCAATTAATTTCATAACCTCCACCATACGCATAATAAATGCTTGTATAGTATAAAGGTCTCATCTGAATTGGTCCATCATGTTCTGTAATTTCCTCATGTTTAAGGACTAAGGAATAAAATTACTGTAACTGGCTTGGACAATGCCCTACCTCAGATCATATACAAGATGAGGTGTTTTTTTTTAAAAAAAGGTTATTTTATTCTGCTGTAGAATATATCTGTATATACACATATGCACTCTGTATTTATATACGTTTATCATTATGTTCTAGTGAACTGTCTGATATAGATCTTGGGCAAAGCAAGGTGATTTCCTGAATTCTAGTGGTTGAATTTTTCCAAGCTCTAAATCAGCGCTCTTCCTTAAACTGTTGATTAGGGACTAGATGTTGGTATAGTATCTCCTATACTTGGGAGAATTTCTGCATGCTGAATAGTACATGAACCGTCCCTCCACAAACCGTAGCTGGTGCCTGGGCAGAAGAAATGGAAAACTTCACAAAGACTGAGGCTCAGAGAAAGCACTTTCTAAAAGCTGCATTCTTTTTTGTGTGCTTTTCCACCAATGCATTAGAAAAATGTCGTTTATAACCTTTTGAACAAGCCAAAATCTCCCTTGGTCAACAACAAAAAAATTAAATCCAGCCGTGGTAAGGGAGGATTTAGAAAATCGAGTGATGGGAAAAAAAATCTCCATCTTACCCAACTGACCCTGCTGTGGAAGCTGCGGCGCTTGCTAGACGCCTTAGTGTGCCCTCGATCAGAGACCCTCTCTGTCAGCACACTGCTAGAAAACGTTTCCTCTAATCCCATCTTTCACTGCTGTTGTGGAAACCAGCAGGCTCGCTAGCAAATCCACCCACTATTATTTTTATCCTATTGAAAGCATTACCTTCTCGGACATAATCAAAATGGCTCATGTGCAATATGAAGAGCAAGTGGGTTTTACCAACACTCATGCCAAAACTAAATATGGATTAAATCGCACCCCGCCAGCACAAAGCGTGCATTGTGTGGCTTTGCTCCGCAGTGCACCACCTCGGCTCGCTCCCTGCCCGATAAAACACTACACGCTCCCCCCAGTACCCTTTTTCAAAAGGGCAAAACAAAGCAGCAGTGTCTGCACTGGAATGTGTGGCAGGTAGCGATCTTAACCTCCATCAGCAAAGTCAGCGAGAGGATTAATTTAATGCTTGGAGGTCGTTGCTTGGAGGGACTTCACAGGAATGCAAACCGAAGGCCCTCAAAGAGCCCACAACAAAGGGAAACCCATACGATCTCAGACTCCTGGTAGGATGAGGAGCTTTGGATTAAGAGCTCGGTCTAACTTGTAGAAAAAGCAGGAAACACCAGTGTACTGAAAAGCCACGCAAGCAGGGAAAAGATTTGGGGGTCTTTTTTTTCTGTAGACCTCCTTTGGAAAGATAATTGGCTAGAAAATTATGGCCTTGCTAATGACATTTGTCTAATACTGGATATGATCAAATGAGCAAGCTTTAGGATCACATACCTAACGTGTTTTGAATTGTATTTTTTTTCCAGATAAAACAGAATAAATACTTGGTTTTCAATTCCTTTTTTTCCCCCAATTTTGTTAATTTTTATTTTTGGCAGGGGCACACCTTTGAAATCCCAGTGCCGAGAGTCACGAAGCTACCTTTATTGGCACAAAGGGAAGGACCAAACACACCGTGTGCTGCTCTGCAGACTTGCAAGGGTTTAGGTGGACTAGAAGGATGATGGGGGGCTGGGGACTGCTGCCATTTTTGACAGCCTCAGCAGAAGCCAAGAGAAGACTACTCAGGAGGGCAGCCCACAGGCACAGTCCTACAAAGAGACCTTGCTATCTGGGAAGGTGTTCCCCGGGTAAACTCTGAATTAGGTACTTAAAAGACGGGAGAAATAACAGCAACACATAGACAAGAAGCAGTGTGAAAACTGTGGGACTAAACAGGCGACAGCAGCTTTCAATTTCTCTCAAACGTTCCCATAAAACCCAACAATGCTACAAATTCTCCACCACAACCAACCTGGCTTACGTTACCTACCATCCGTATCCTTTCCAGGCACTGCTTCTATGTCTTTACCATAAGAAGCCACGTAATTATATGTAATTATCAAAGTACGCTTTCTTCTCAGTCCTCTACTCTTGTCAGTCAAACCATGCTGTATCCCTTTCTTAATCATTTAAATTGTACAGCGTTCTGTTAGAGTAACAATTTTCTGAATCTTTTCAACATATACACCTTCTGGACAACATTTGAAAAATGGCCTAAATAATCAAGAGCAATTAGTCTTCTATTAGTATTCTCTAATTCCCTCCTTCAACTGAGGTTTGAACCCACTCTTGGCTGCTGCAGTGCAACAGCAGAGCCGGCTCTGGCGGGACTAAGTGGGGGCCACGATTAGAGAATCCTTTTCCACTTCAATCATACAGCTACTCTCACTATTTACATATCTGTCTTGTCTGAAACAGTCTACTGTGTGGAACACTTGGTTTTCTTTTCAAAGACATTAAACAGACAGCAATCTGTGGCTCTTACGAGCTTGCTCTGTTTTTTTGGGGCTTTTTTTTTTTGTTTTTTTTTGTTTTTTTTTTGTTTTTCCTTGAGAAGCAGAATTTTGAAAAGATTTTGAAGCACTATGATTTTAAGGATTGATGTTAACTTACTGCTTCTTTAAGGTCCTCTGGCTTAAAGAATGATGCTACTGTTAAAAGCATCTCAAGGCAAAGACATACCAAATTATACCATGATTTTAACAGAATTAAACCATTATGGAATTCTAAGAATAAAAGAATTGATCACTAACTTTGTATAGAATGCTATTATTAATTTGAGATCAACAAACCAAGACTGGTTCACATCATAACATTTTATTCACAAGTAGAAAAAGTATTACAAAATGATTTATACAAGATTTTAATTTACATTCCTTAAAGGAGTATTAAAACAGCACTCTAAGTCCCTAGACATGATATATGGGCAACCTAAATGAAGTGGTGGTGTATGTTTTCTATTGGCATGTACAACATTGCTTGCCACAGGCAATATAAAAAAGACCAATTTGGTTAAATTAAGGAAAAAAGTATATACACAATATACACATATATTTAAAAAGCACTCTCTTCACTTTTTCCTCCCAATTTGCTCTCAAGTTATGTGTCACTCATTTAAAGAAATGAGTATTTTTGTCTAGAGTTACCGGATAAAACCAATTATACAAAGTGTAAATTCCAATGGGAAAACATACTGTGGCAGACGCTGGCAAAACTTTTGAACATAGCCTTTTAAAGAACTGTTACTAGTGAAATTCAAATCTCCATATGTTCTAAAAATATCTTGCCATATACTGAAATGCACATTGGATTTTTTCTATTTACAAATATATACAAAGAAGCACACAGCTCTTCATGCACATGTAGTGAAAAATAACATTTTGTCACTTCTTAAATGTATGAAAGTATACAAAGAAATTATTCAAAATTACTCTTATTTGAAAAAATATAAAGTATTTAGCTGAGTGTAGGACTCCCTGTATAACTGCATATTATTCTGTCAGTGACCAAACGGTGGTATTTACCACCAATTAAAAAAAAAAAAAAAAAAAAAAAGAAAAATCACTTGCATAATTTCTTCACTTACTTGGTTTGGATTTGGTAACTGTTATTCATGATTTTTGCACAGATGAATAATCTCACTGGTTTTAGCTGAAGCATCTTCCTGCCTTGGCTGCCTATACTGGCTTTGGCTATTCTTGTGCAGGTTCAACTTTCTATTGGGTGCTGCAAAGCAGAAGTCTTTTTCCATTATGGAATATGAATACTGTCTCAACATTTCCATTGCCAAACAAACCATGTGTGGAAAGATAAGTAATATTTGTTGCAAATTTGCATTTCTTTTGCTGATTGCTTTGCTTTTGTCAAGGCACATTGGGTACTTCAGAGAATAATTGCTAGAGTTCATCACTGACAGGTTTGAGCCTGCTGGATGTAATGAATCAGTGGAGGTTACTGGGATTATTCACAGAAGTGAAAACTATTTTAGGGATAAAAATGGCTGCAGAACAAATGGTATTACGGGATGTGGTGCAACAAACTGCAGTTAAAAGAGTCTTAAAGAACAGCAATGAGAGCAGAGAGTTGATAATTCACTAGCCATGAATGCAACTGAGGATTCAAGTCAGAGGCTTTGTTGTTTGTTTTTTTTTTTTTTTTAATGTTATGAATTAATTTCTATATTTTGTGTTGAAAAACTGAATTTACCCAATTTACAGTGAGAATGATGGAATGACATGAAAAGGCCTGCTAAATGAATGAATTAGGTCACCATGAAGCTTGACCCTTGAAAATAATGCATTACTACAAAATATTAGTAATAGTCTCATTGTATGAATACTTTCATGGCACACCTGCTATAGTTTGCCATTTTGATGTGACAGTTGATTTACATTTATTTCAACATCCAAACATTACATGCTATAACAACAAGTGCTGTATTCTAATACTGAGACTACCAATTAAACACAACATCCCCTTCTATATGACTTGACTTTCATAAAACTAAATCTAATTTAAAGCTAATCTCCTGCTATATTTAACAAAACAATGCCCTCTCCCACAAATATAATAATTGGATGGAGGGGACTTCAATCATATATATGGTAACATGCAAATTCTTTAACTCCCCAAACTAGCTTATTGACTATAATGTAATATAATAAAAGCTTCAGTTTATCAATAGATGATCCTCACATAAATAGAAATGTTTATTTTTTAAGTCCTTCAACAGCAGGAAACTGATTTAAAATTAGAACCAGCCAAAAAATACCTAACGCATGCATAAATCTGCAAGCAGAATAACTGGCAACGTCTTGTCCCATGCCTTCTGACATCTGTAGCCATATTTAAGATACCCACCTAAACACACTGAAGTATTTATATTTCTTGCTGTATTTACATATACTTTTAAGCTCACTCCATTAGACTTTCTGAGAATCTGAGGGAACAGAAGGTTCTTTTTTTAAAAAGAGATGCAAAAGGTCATAAATCCACTTTCAGTGTTCTCCTAGTATGCTCCTTGAAGCTTTACAGCTGTTACAGCTCAGATCAAATGCTCAGAAGGTGTGAAATGATGCCTTTTCTTCCCAGAAATCATGTGACATCGAAGACCAGACTAAGTTTGAGGCGCATCAGCAGAGGAGCGTTAGGGAAGCCTTCAGCTTTAGGGCTGGGAGAAATAGCTTGATTTTCTAAAAGAAAGTGGTAGAACAGTGGTTACATAAACTCATTAAAAAAACTGTATGTACTACTATGCTCGACTAAACACTAAAAAATACAGCTATACTCACTGCTTGCTGTAAAAATTCACCTAAATCTGAAGACTCATTAAAAAAAACATACTTATGTGCACATAAATAAAAATACGCTATCTTCTGATTTTATCACATTATTTACTTTACAATGTAGTAATGAAGTATGGCCTATGTAAGACTAATGCATCCACATGTACTGAAAGACCATCCTTCCCTCAAATATTTCAAAAAGGTAAGAAAGATGAAGGGTAAAAGGAAAAAAATGGGGTTGGTGAGACTTAAGCCTGACAATACATCTCAGGTAAGCCTGGGTAATGCATATATAATGATACAGTGTAGAGTCTGAACATGGAGAAATTGTACAAAACTAATCAGTAAGTTCTAATAAAGAAAAAAAAAAAAAACGAAGAAAAAACTAACTTCCCAAATCACCTTGCTTATTCAGAATTGTACACAAATCTCAGTAGTAACAGATGATAGCACAAAACCATCAAAGAATACAGGATCTTGAAATGTCAGAAAAGATGTCTACATACACATATGAATCAGTAAGAAAATTTACTATTTATGTATCATAACAAGTATGGTGAAACGTAAGTTAATTTTTATAGTGATATTTTGAAATTCTGTGGATCGTTTCATCTAGAAAAAACTAAATAATATTAATCACATACCTCTGAACTTGATACATGGTTTAGTATCAACTAAACCACATCAAAATTTTAGCATCAAAAAACCCACAAACTTCTGATTTTTTAAATCTTGTTAATATGGAAATACATTCCCTTAAAACATCAAGAAATCATTCAGTTGATAACCACTGAAAAACTAGGAACTAGTAGTGTTGAGATTTGCAGTCATAGCCATGTCACTGTCCCTTCCTCTACATACCTAGAGAATACAACTATCACGTAATGATATTTGACATATACCAAAATGAAACTACGAAAATTGCTGTCTCGCACGTGGGCAGTTAGTGCCAGACTTTGTTACAGACAAAACTATATGTTGTAAATAATACATTGAGAAAAATATGTGCAACCTAGATAAGGTTGGTATTCTCAGTGACAGCAGCAGATTTTCAAGGTGATATACGAGTTCCATTGAAGTCAATGGCAAAAAAAATCCTGATTTAGCAGCCTGTTTACCTCCCTTTCCTTGACGTGGGAATATGAATGGCACTAAGAAGCATTTGAGATTCTCTCTTCTATTTCTGCTATTGCTGTAGTAACTTCAGAGAAGGCTATGTAAATATTTTTGGATGAACGCTTGCACATCTTTTATGCTTTGTTTACAATAAGCAAAGACAAATCCTCAGTTCTTCTCTCATAAACAAGGTCTAGACTCACATAATAGTTTGGCCATAAGGCTATTAAATGTTTTGGTTGGTTGGTTGGTTTTTTCCCTGAAATTTGATGAAAAAAACCCACCAAACTGATAAAAACTGACTGGTGTACAGACTTACCCCTATATTCTGGTTCACATTATCTCAACATTACAGTTTGAGTAATTGCACCTTTGAAATTCAGTCAACGATTTAAAAATATGAAACAGTTATATCTCTTGTAGAGTTTTAATGTATTTCAACAATATCTAGGTGTAACCTATGGGGAAACATAACCCTACAACTTTCTACAATCCTTTTTTTATCTAGCTCTACGTGCCTTGAGTACTCCTTCTCACTCCTTTGTAGTTACGTTTTTTACCTCTTTATCAGTCTGTAGAGTCATTTGCTGTTCCATTACGCTTTGTCTTTGGCTGTGTTTCAGCAGTTGCTGAGTTCTGAAGTGATGAAACTTCTATGCATGTTCTCTGTTTGGAGATTTCAAAGGACTTTGCAATGTTTCCATCAAGAGACTTAGCTGAAATAAGTACTTCACTTAGATCCTGGTTATTATCCAACTCAACAGTGGCTGCATTTTCAGTCTCATGACTGCAGGATTTTGCAGATCCTCCAGCTAGTTCTGAATATGATTCACAGAAAGAAATGCTGTCACAACAAGCTGAGTTTTGCATAAGAGGCCAAGCATCTGAAATGTCTCCACAGGCAGAGTGTGAAAGAGAACCAAGGAAGGCAGGAATCATTTCTCCAACAGAATCAGAAGCCCTGCAAAAGGATAAAAGACACATGGTTTCAAAAGCACTCCAGAAAATATTCTCAGTACTGCAATTATTGTCATTAATAACTATAGCTATTTCAAGGCGGTTTAACAGGGTTGTATTAAGTTAATACTCTAGAGGCATCCTGTACAAACGAATTCTTTGGAAAAGGAATACAGTTTGTTCCTCATCTAGAAATTAAGAAAGCTCTGCAGAACACTACTGAAGGCAAAGAGGATGCCTAGAGTCCTTCACACTGTGAATTCAGGGTTTTAGAAAACATGAACTACAGTTGGGTGTGTTTATAGGCTAAAGAACAGAAATATGATAACAAAGCTATAGTACTGTTCAGATAAAAAGACTGTTTCAAAGAGGAAGGAATTTATTTGTTCTCAATGCGGGGCGGGGGGTTAAAACAAGATATAACAAGCTCAAACGGCAGCAAGAAAGGTGTTTGGGAAGACTGTGGAATCTCCAACACTAGGGCTTTTTTTTTAAAAAAAAAAAAAGGCAAAACAAATATCTAATGGACATAGAGGAAGCAAAGTGGGTTCAGACTGGAAAAAGGGAATAGACAATAAGACTGCTTGAAACTCTGTCTGCCTGATTTCATACTGAACATGCATTCGCTTCAGATTTTTCAGTCTGTTCTGACTAGCCTTCAAAATGTGAAGTTTTTCTCCTCTTTCATGTGGAAAGGACAGAATATTAATGAAGGGCAAGGATTTTTAATTCTCACAAGGACTATTTTTATTTTACGGAAAATGGAAGAAAGTGGAAGTAGAAACTCAGTATTATCTATCTCAAATGTATTTAAGGAGCATGACGATACTGACATGTCTGAGTGCACTATACATGCCTATCTCTGTTGAAAGACTAGTGGTGTTTTTTACGACAGTATACCAAAGTAAGTATTAACAAAACCAAAAAGATATACTAACACATTTATTTTCAAAAACTGTCTACAGATTTATAAAACTGTAAAAGCTATATTGTTGGATATACAGTAGTAATTTGTGTGACAAAACGCATCTCACATTAACATTACCTATAACAGATTTTAAGCAGCCTTACTCATTTCCAAAACATGATGCTTTAACAGCTTTGATATACACACAAAGCATTTTTATAGATGAGGCCAAAAGTCAGGACACTGCACCACAATTGAAGGAAATACATTATTTTGGCAAAGGAAATTGAAGCAAACACCATTTCTGCTGGAAGGAACCACAGGATCTTTGATGTCCACATAGCATGGATATGACATGTATTTTTAATGCCTTAACCAAAAGATCCCTCACAAAGCATACAACTCTCAATTTGTCAGCCTTGGTGGTATAAAAAGAATGACTCAAGCGTCTTGGTATTTAAACATGTTATTATAGAAAATTTAGCTATTTTGTATCTTGTACTCAGGTCATTAAGTCACCTTGTATAAACAATACCTATGAAGAAGGTGCCTCTACATTTTTAGTTACATTTGGCCATAAGAACAAAGCAGCTGGAGACCAAATTAAACCTTATATGGAAAACAATTCTAGCTAAAAGAAATAAGTACATCCTGTGTTAAAATCTGTAACCAGGAAACTCTGAAGGACACTACTAATTTTATATATTTAGCTCATGGCACTGCTGTAGAAATAACTACTCTACTACTACTGTATTTATATTCAGCTGATCAGGAGAAACTAATGGTTACAATCTGGTAGAAACTAGGCAATACTAGATATTTCAAATCTCACAGTCAATAAGAGCTTCTAAAAAAGAAAATCTTCATGACACTTCTAAACCGTACGTTCATCCCCTCAGATTCACAGGTTTATGTGGCACCCTGATAACCCACAGCAGAAGAGGGGGTGACCAAAGCCTCTAACGTACCATAAAGTCAGACGAAGACTATCTGCTTGTGAGAGAAATGTCATTTCATCAGAGAAACTGATATATCATGTCAGCATTTACTAAGTAGTACTTAAAATCGATTTTTCACCATCAACCTGTTTTTGTACAAAACAGGACTCTATAGCTACAGTTCATCAAAACCCCTCAATCCACTCCAAACAGTTATTGTATCTGCAGAAATATTAACTTGACTGCATAAGAAATAGTGTTTAATAGACATTTGTAAAACTAAATTACCTTTCATTAAGTGTAGTCTGTGAGTGGAAAGCACAACTGTGACTGCTGTGCTCCATGCTACAGGTTTCATCACAGCACAGTGACGGAATCAAGTGAACTGGTCCTAAGGAATGAAAAATAATTCAATAATGTTAAAAGTGTTAAAGGTCTGTATAAACTTAGTCTCTGTACTCTTTCAAACTTGAATATTAGTTTGCCAATTACATTATAATGTATGGATTGAGGAAAGAGATGTCTTATTGCAAAAAACGGGTTCTTTAATTTATTACTTTAAAATAGAATTACTTATAAAAGCCAAGCCATTCCTCCAGGAGTACTACAGATGCCAGTCATGAATATCTACTTTTTAAATTAATTTACTTTTCAGTTAGATACATGTGAGAGGAAGTACCACATTCTGAATAAACATATTAGGATGGTATGTCAGCCTGTGCTCTTATGTTAAATTATGTCATAGAGGCATCTGTTCTGATACTACTTTACAAAATCTCAATGACTTGACTTGTTCAGGTTTTTAATGTCCTTTAGACTTCATATCATGTTCTTAGATACTGTCTGGTAAGTCCTTCACACCAATAGTCTCAAGCCAGGTGCAGTGCTATTTTTATTGGAAAGAAATGAGACAGACATTTAAAGCTATTTTTCAAGTGAAGGGTCATTGCAATAAAAATGGAAAAAAAAATAATCATAACCAAATAGCTACTTAGTTGTATGTGCTTACTGAGAAATTAGCCTAGGACAAAGGGTCGTTTGACAATGTTACCTCTGTAGTTAACATTAAATGTCACAACGCAAATGCTAGATAAATGTTCACCATGACACAAAGTCACTTTTAAGTAGACCTAACATACCACATGTCTGTGATGTGCTTCTCTGGCACTGGCAACAAGTTCTGTGGTCATATTCATTTAGCCGTGGTCTATCAAAACATGACAATTCAGAGCCACTGTAGTGAATGTCTTGTGATCTCAGAGACCCTTTGGACAAAATGAATAAAAGTAAGCATTAGTATATTATACTCTTTTTCCTGTTCAGAGTCTATCTTCATAGAATGCTTAAATGTCATGCTATGCAGTATTTCCATACATTTTCCAAATGAAAGAGCCACAATGATCATGTGGTTTCATATAAGCAAAACCCACAGATTTTGCCACAAACCCTAGAACAGCTGGTTCAACTACAGCCTCTTCTAGGAAGACATCTGCTCTTATTTTGATGATGATTTGAGAGCACATCTTATTCACTGTTACATTTTCTAAGTGTTTAATGATTCTCAGTGATTCCCATCTGAAATTTTCCACATCCAGCTTTCAGCCACTGGGATTTTGTTTATGTTGTCTTAAAGAGCTTTATAGTAACAACAGAATTCCTTTGAAGCCGAGGCAAATGAGTTACTAAATTTCACTAACTGAAGTTTGAATTCACTATGTCTGAATTTCTTAAAACTTCCATTGCAAAGCATCTTCTAGGTTAGGAACCATTCTTACAATGCCTCTCTGAATCTTTTTATTTTTTCTTGTGCTGTAAGCAGTAATAACATCAATTCTTCCCAGTTATTACTTGTTTGACATCCAGTGTTCATTAGATGCTATAAACATATTTTAATAAAAGTTTTTTAAATTATAAATGGGAACTAGAGAGCTTCTGACTTTTCTCTTAATTTAAATTAAGGGGCAGAAGAATGTTTGTTATAAACGATCTGTGAATTACATTGATGACCTGTTATGGATTATTTTTTTTTTTAAAATTTACAAATCTGACTCACACATTCGATTCATCTTGAATATGCCCATAAAACCAAAATTGTTAATGACAAGCCTGCTATCTCCAGTGGCCACATTCATTATCCTGACAAGCTAAGTTGTTTCACAACAGCATGCAGTGCACAGATCCTCCAAGCTGGTTCTTCCACATTGGCAATGCAACTCTATAATGACATCCCAGCTTGGATCCCAAATGGTCCATATATATCTGTGCAGCATCTAACAGAGTATGGCACAGAATTTATGCAATTGGATTATTTCTGGACATCTACACAGCATTTTCTCAGTAGAAGCTGGAACATCCACACTGAGCTGGCAAACATGTATGGATATATAGCCTGGGCTTCTGCTAGCTTGTTCATCTCAATGCTAAACTTGCTTCAATGCTGTAGAAATTTCATTTATTTACCTGCAGAGAGATTTGCCAAACTAAAACTAGCATATATGACAAAGAAACAGTAATAACTGGAAACTTACAGCTTGGTTTCTTCTCCATAAACTGTCTCTTACAATAGATAACACAAAGGATAAGAAGAGCTAAGAGCACTGTTGCAAGTGCACTGCATATAACAGCTGCTAGAGCAGTGTCTCGAGGACTGGACGTAGTCGATGGGATCTTCACAAGGTTTACTTTGGTGGTACCTGAAATATAATTAAATAAAAATTAGGGCAAACTGTAAACATTTCAGGAATATATAGTCATGTAAATGAAAGTCTGGGAAGTAGAAGAGGTTCGTAGCATAGAAAAAAAAAAAGTTCCATCTGCTAATGTATAAACATTAGCTGCACATATAAGTAGATATGCTTATCAGCAACCATATTACAAAAAAAAACCCTTTTAAAAAAATATATTGCAAAATGAGTGGTAATGAGTGGAGATGCACACAAATGCATTCTGACTCTCTATGAGAATGGACCATGAAAACAAAGACCAAAGAATGATGTCAAGATGATTTTAATATGCAGAACACTTCCTAGGGTATAGCTGAGAAAGCTATCCACTAGAGGGAGTCACAAATACCTGAACTTCCCTTAATAAGGAAACTTCCTGAGAACTGAGACACCCACAGAAGATCAAATGCTGTCAAAGGTACCATTTTGACGGGTTGCCTATGTCATGGCAACACGGTCATTTCTAGGATCAAACTGAGGATTTCAACTGTGCTAACTTTTTATTCAAAGACAGTTTATTAATACAGACAACATCTCTAGTAAAAATTCAACTTAAGCAATGTTTCTAGCTTTGACAAACATCGTTACTTTTACCTGGAAAGTGAAAAAGTATCAAAAGTCTAACTACAACTATTGAAACTATCTTAAATTACGAACGGCCTTTTAAAAATAAACTCATAGAATCAGGTTGGAAAAGACCCTTAAGATCATCGAGCCCAACCATTAACGCAGCACTGCCAAGTCCACCACTAAATCAGGTCCGTAAGCACCTCATCTACCCGTCTTTTAAATACCTCCAGGGATGGTGACTCCACCATCACCCCAGGGAGCCTGTTCCAGTGCCTGACAGCCCTTTCAGTCGAGAAATGTTTCCTCATATCCTGATGCAACCTGAGGCCATTTCCTCTTGTCCTCTTGCCTCTTACTTGGGAGAAGAGACCCACACCCACCTTGCTACAACCTCCTTTCAGGCAGTTGTAGAGAGCAAGAAGGTCTCTCCTCAGCCTCCTTTTCTCCAGACTGAGCACCCCCAGCTCCCTCAGCTGCTTCTCATAAGACCTGATCTCTATACCCTCCACCAGCTTTGTTGCCCTTCTTTGGACTCTCTTCTATTTTGTTATTTAGAATTATTTTTTAACAACTTATGAATTCTGATAGATAATCTGTTTCACTCTACTTTGAAGTTCACATCAATTGAACAATATTTTATGAGAAAAGGAACAAAACATTATTTCTCTGACAGCAAATTTTTAAAAAAACACAAACCATATTTTATTAACTTATAAAAATAAGTTAAATGTGCCTATTTTCCCCTGAAAATCTTTGATTAAAACCTAAAGACTGTAATTCCTAAGAAATGGTTTATGCAGTCTTAAGTTTAAATTGGGAGACAAATGTCTGCCAAAGTATATTAAAGTCACCAATCAAATTGTACATACATACAACTGTTTGATATCCCTACTGCAATATCATAATAGCAGGACAGAAATTACTTACTAGCTTAGTTAGTGCAATCCATGGAACTGTATTACTCAGGCATGCTTTTCTTAAATAATTATGGTATTTCCTCTACACACATCAAACGTGGGCAGCAAAGTGTTTACAACACCATATTGCTTTGTTATCACGGGCAGATTGCCAAGAAGCTAGGTATTTTGAAAATCAGCTTTATTACATCCAATTCTAAGTCTTCAGGTCACTTACACCAAAGAACATATTCACTTCTAGGAAATAAAGAATCCATTTTTTTTTTTTTTTTTAAAGACAGATTCTGTGGATAGTATCATGCAGTTGCTAGTAAGTGTAGGAATATAAAAAAGTGGAGAGGTCAGATCACGGCTATTATTCTGAAGAAAGAATGCTTACTTGTTAATTTCCTGATTTCAATGTGAAGAAAAACAAGTGTTACTGCATTTACATGTACTTGAATATTTCTATTTACTTTTGATTTGTACTATTAAGTTCCACTGTCACATTAAAAGTGTGGAGAGCAAATTTATAGCAGATCTTTTTCATATCCTTTAACCTGCCAAGTTCAACAGAGTGGAGCTACTGGAGAGAGTCCAGCAAAGGGCCACAAAAAGAAACACGGGGGTTCCTTCTGAACATCAGGAAACACCGTTTTAACTGTGAGTGTGACCAACCGCTGGCACTGATTGACCAGAATGGTTGTGGAGTCTCCCTCCTTGGAGATGCTTAAAAGCTGCCTGGGCATGGTCCTGGGCAACCAGCTGTAGGTGATTCTACGCGAGCAGGGGGGCTGAACCAGATGATCTCCATAGGTCTCTTCCTATCTCACCCATTCTGTGCCTCTGAGTTATTAAAACACAGCAAATCTCAAAACTCAAGTCAATAAAGAGGCTGAAGTCTCCTACATGAACTAGAAATACATTTTGAAACTCTGTTCTTGTACTGAAATGTACATTTTCATTATTGTAGTAGACAGCCTATCTAATATTTGTGTTCCAGATAATAGAATAAAATTCCAATTCAGGGTCTCAGGTACTTTTCCTCATAACCACCTACCTGTCCTTCTCTTTATGTTCTATAATTCCTATCACTCACAGAGCTAATTTCTATGACCTCTTTTCCAGATCTTCATTATTATTTAAAAGAAAAAGCAACCAGTATCATAACCTTTTTGTCATAACTTTAATGCTCTTGGCAGCAGCATTGCAATTGTCCACAGAGAAAACTTTTCACTTAGTTTCTAGGATTCTTGCAGCTGTAGTTTACAGTTTTAACAGACTGCAGAAATTTCTGCATTGTATGTAAAGTTTCAGGATATAATTCTGTGAGAAGCAGTAAAATGATATTTAAAAAAGCTATCTATACAGTAATGTATTCTGGCTTCAGTGTGAAAACCAACTATATTTTGATATTGGGTTTTCGATTTTAGTCAACTGCCTGATCTAGTCTTTAGAAGGTTAAGGACAGCCTGGAGAAGTATTTAAAAACAAGACAATAAAAACCCGATCAGAGTATCTTCAAATATTTTTCATATCAATATACATATATCAATACCTGTACCAATGTACCTACCTAAACTTACTAAACAGTTCTTAGGAATTAGGCCTTCGTAATTAGTAGAAAAAGGAATTGTTACTTTTGAAATCAAAAACAGATCAAGAGCACTGGACATGAGGTTGATATATTTTTGCCTCCATTTGCTCACAAAATATATCTATTATTTGCTAGCATAATTACACGTTTCATATTCTGGGAAATTATAAATTACATATATTTCTTTGGTGCCCATCAGCAACATCCAAACTGGAAATACAGTGATTTACACTGGGATGGCAAAAAATTAAAATTATTTTAGTCATCTAGTTATTAGAGATGTATTTTTTTTTTTTTTTTTTTTTTTGGGGGGGGGTGGGGTGTGTTGTTTGGTGGTTGTTTTTTGTTTTGTTTTACTGGAGAAAGCAATTTTCTGTTCCTGAGAATGCCTACCACTCATCTTCACCTTCAAAGAACTTTTTGGAATAGCTACTGTGAGCAGTCCATTGTAGTGTAGCTCTAATTATAATGATAGTGATCTTCCCTGCAGAGACCAACATTTCAGAAGTGGATTGCTATTGTAGAAGTGGCCCGTTGGGCATAAAATTCAGTGTTACTCAGATATGAATGCATTTTCATAAACTCTCTCTTTCTTTCCAGGCTCACAGGCTTAATGGTCCCATTTCAGTAAAGCAAGGAGGTGCATTTTGCACTTTAAACTTGTACTTACTTCTCTTAAATGATTACATGATTAAATTTAAATATGTAATTAACCACTTTGTGAACTGGACGTGACACATTAAGAAAGGAGGGAGAAGGTGCACACTGTTTTATGATTCTGGAAAGCATGTGCATATTATGCATCACAAAAATAAACCAAAAAATATATTTTATTTAAGAAATAGATTTCCTTTTCTAAGTCTAAGTTCTAACATATTCTGGAAATGTACTAGTACTAAAGAAAAATTACCCAAAATACCAAGCTGTCTCCTGCATAATTTTGAGCAGTAAGCCTAAATACACATTCTTCCCTTAATTAACCAATAGTACATCATAATGTCAGTATATGCAAAGGTGTGATCCTTAGAAGTAAAGTTTCTGTTAATCCAAGAAGGTTAAATAGCAGTAACTCAGATAATATGGAACATATGAATCCCAGCTGTATCACTAGAACTTCTGCCAATAAAGAGAACAGCTAAATTTTCATCCTACTATACCAAACAACCAGCAACTGGACAACATGTAAGAAGACTTCCTTTGTCACATATTTCACATTTATTTTCTCAAGATTTTTTTTTTTCAGAACTATGATTAGTTACAGTCACTACTGGAATCAGAATGCCTAAAAGAAAGCTTTCTGTGGCAGATTAACCACATGAAAACAGATTGCAACATTTTATGTTTCTTCCATGGATATAATAAATAATAATATAATAACAATAATATAATTATCAAAGTTGAGGAGGATAAAATACGGAATATTATGTTTGGGTTTTCTTTCTTACCGTCTCAAATCAATGCTAACCCAAAGAGGGTCTACTCAATAAAACAAAGCTAATCAAAACTCCACTTAGACAGTGATAACACGGTAACATTGGACAGAGTGCCATCTTTTACAATCAGGATTTAAAATAAGATACAAAAGTAGATTAAAACGTTAATTCCTGGAATATGGGTATTTCTGGTCAAGAGAGGGGAAAGGAACATTTGCCTATTATAAAAAGGCCTTTCTGCTGATTGGCCTAAGTCAGTGGTATCAACCTTAATTTGACAAGAATTAAGGGCTCAGACATACCCTCAAGTTATGGTAATTTAACAAGTTACTGCCTGTCAGCTGAACTGCAGTGGCTATCTGTGTGTGTGCGCTCTTGATCCACAGAAAACGCAAGGCAATGTCACTTGAAACTCCTTCATTTTGAAGACAGTTTAAAATATGTTTATGTTAAAAGTAAAAAGGCAATACCTCTACCTAGTCCCCAACAAGCAAAAGAATGTATTATATATAAACATCATGTTTGTGTATAGAATTCAGATACATGTATTATATATGTGTGTGTACATATATATAATACATGTGTAATATACACTACTGAGCATTAACATCAATGGAAATTAAGTTGTCCTGAGTATATTTCTGAGTCGTTACAAAGCAGCAGATTGCCTCCTTCTCCTGATCTTTCAAGTAGGAGGTAAGAAGCTTTATTAAACATTACTGTTGGAGACTGTGGTAAACACTAGAGAGAGGGAGTCTCCCAACATCTGCAAAAGGACAGCCATTTGCGTGCATGGCCTACACCCAAAAGTTCATCATGTCAAACCACATTTTTCAAATGTACTCCAAGTGCTGACTTTAAAGCCTTTAGTTTCCAAGTTAGTGCCCTACAACTTTTTTGTTTTATTTTTGCTTGTTTTGTTATTTTTAAAATAAATGTACCAAAAAGCCCCAGGGGAGAAAATGACTATTCAAGTATTTATCCATTGTTTGGAAATCCTGAGAAAAATGCCTATAAATGAAAATCTTTGGAATTTGATTTATTCATTTCCAAGACCATTTCTCTTGCACTGCATATTTTCACAAACTCCAACTGCTGACAGTCTTCTATGTTTAAAATGGTAGAACAATTACACTGTATAGGCAAATTTAAAATATATAAAGCATAGTCAACATCTGCAACACGTTTTTATTTTAGCAATTAAAAGATGTTAATGCTTGGTACTACCATGGTCATTGCATAGAGCCTGCATGGCAAGGTTTTGGTAGTGGGGAGGAGGGGTCTACAGGGGTGGCTTCTGTGAGAAGCTTCATCTATGTCTGACAGATCCAATGACAGCCAGCTCCAAGATGGATCTGCCACTGGCCAAGGCCATCAACAACGGTGGTAGTGAAGGTTTAGATTGGATATTAGGGAACATTTCTTTATAGAAAGTCACCATCCCTGGAGGTATTTAGAAGACGGGTAGATGTGGTGCTTAGGGACATGGTTTAGTGGTGGTCAGGCACGGTTGGACTCTATGACCTTAAAGGTCCTTTCCAACCAAGGGATTCTATGAGTGAAGTTGAGCCCAGGAAGAAGGGGGGGTAGGGGGAAGGTGTTTTTAAGAATGGGTTTTATTTCTCATTATCCTACTCTGATTTGTTTGGCAATAAATTAAATTATTTTTCCCAAGTTGAGTCTGTTTTGCCCATGAGGGTAATTAGTGAGTGATCTCTCTGTCATTAACTCAACCCATGAGCCTTTTGTTGTGTTTTCTCTTCCCTGTCCAGCTGAGGAGGGGAGTGACAGAGTGGCTTTGGTGGGCACCTGGCATCCAGCTAGGGCCAACCCAGCACAGCCAAATAAATTGAACCAATACATGGGCACAAAAGTAACATTGTTTCATATACAAAACTTTCACCTTTGGGAACTGTCTAGCTCTTTAAAAATATTACTACATGAGAATAAAACCTCAGATCACTGGTGCCCTCAACCAAAAAAAAACCTGAGAGTAAGCAAAAAATCAGAGGAAGTGGGATAAAATCTGTGTCACTGCTGAACTATGTATTCCCTTGCCCCAACATAACATAACTGGTCATCAATGTGGAAAAACAGTATGTCTCTCCTCCATAAACTGGAAATAGCACGATCTGGCAGCACAAAGAATATATTGCTGTTAATATGACTGTGGTGTTGCTAGCAATCACCTTTCTGACTTTTGCTTCTAGCAGTTCACTTTGCACCTCTGACAGTTGAGGGTGTCTAGTATATACTCTGCACAAAATACAGTTTCTTTCTTAGATGTCTTCATGTGTTAAATCAGCATCACAAAGTTTGTGTCAGAACATATGAGATTGTTAGGTACAGCAGAAAAACTATTATTTCCCTTCTTCAGTTCTAACTTGTACTTTTAACTAAATTCTTTTCCAGACATGTTTTGAGAAAAAAACCACAATATTTTAGGATATTCTCTTGTTCAAATCCTACTAGAGAATGCATCCACTCCACTCGGGCTACGATTTTCACCAGAAGATGAAAGTAGAAAGGATCTGTTTTGTATTCTGTATGTGCAGTACACTTTCATCTTTAGGGCTACCTAGTTACAGAATAAAAACAACCTGGTGCAGTACTTGAGTCATTTATGACAGTTACTGCTTGCATACACACTGTATCCCTCCCAGTTACAAAATGCTTATACAAGGCGTTACTCAGATAAGCAGAAGAAGAGTTTGTATTGCCTAAGTGCACACCACTTTCAAATGGATAACTACTGCCACTACATGTTTTCTAAAAGAAGACCAGAAGACCATATACCCTTTAGAATCTAATAATATATTCACTAGTCAAGTGACAATAGCATGTATGTAAATACAAGAATAAGCACGAGTGAAGGTTGTTTCTTTAGCCAACAGAGAGTAACCCACTTTAATTAAATCTAAAGCATAACTGAACACTGTGAATCCCATGCACACTGGCACGCTGGCTACAGATCTGTTCTAAAAGGTTCAAACAAGATCCCACAGTTGCTGCGTGATGAGCTTGTAGACTGGTGCATGGATTTGCTTTCCACATGACTGTGGAAAGCTCCGTCCCGTAACTGTGAGCGGACTGGCATGACGGAGGGCTGGTACGGTAATTGTGACACTTTATGTCCTCACCTGGGCAGGGAACATAATACATGCTCTTCCAGCTACGAACTGCTGGCACACTTCATGTATTCCAAATACAATTGCCGCATACACCCATAATCATCAAAATTAATACAATACTATATATATATACACACACATATATAAATCCCAGTAAAGCAATAAGTGAATTGTCAGTCAGTCATAAAAGAGGTTTTGTCTTCCTCTCATTCAATAAGTAGTAATTACTAACACTTCCCTTTCTACCCCAATTATTTCCCTCTGTACCCAGCTGTGGTACAAGCCAGGGAGTAGAGCAACAGCTTGCATGATGACTGCAAGCCCGTATCCTGAATTTGTTAACACAAACTTCAATAAACATCATAGACAGTCTATGCAGTACATTTCCAAGAGCTATGTTTTCTTCTTGCTTTAAAAGTGTTTTGTAAAGATTAAAGATACTAAGTACTCAGCTACCTCACTTCTGTCTGCTGACTGGATACCTGTTTTGTCATCAGAATCACAGGGTATATTGTTGTAATTCTCAATCACAAAGTTTTTATAGCTTTAGACAATAGGAATTGTATATGCAAAGAAAAATATACATAAATGAGTGATACAAGACCAGCTCTATTTGAATATCAAATTATTTGCAGGATCGGTTGCTTATTCTGCCAAAAAAAAGGGAAGTTCTCAGATAGATTATTTGACCAATCTAGTCCAGAAAGCTAGATGTTCCAGCAGTGATAAAATTCAATAAAATTTTAGTACCTTTCCCTTGTTGATTCCTGGGCTACTATTAAAATATGAAATAACTGGGTAAGGAAAATGCAATCCTGGTGGCTAGAGATATCTCTACTCCTTAAAATCTCTGTGATGTACTAACATTTTTTGTTACCAAATGTGAAAAAACATAAATGCTCATGAAATTCTTCCAGCTATTAGAAATTCCATGCAGAAAGAGACGACTTCTAAAATGTGACTAATAAAAAATCAGTACCAAAAAAGATCTGGAAATACATGTGTGCGTGCATGTGCATTTGATGACATTGAAAGAATTTACTTTAAATTTTAAAAAGGTTACTTCTGAATTGAGAGAATGTGTAAGAAATAAATTACAAAAGTTCCACAACTTTCAGAAAAGCTTTTGAATAATCTAAAAATAAATGCACATATAAAACTGATGCCACTATATCTTGGTATCTGTTTTGAAGAGTGACAAAGGACTTAATCTTTTGGCACAGGTCTTAAGTAAAGAATCATAGAATCGTTTAGGTTGGAAGAAACCTTGAAGATCATCGAGTCCAACTGTTAACCGTATGCAGAAGCTAAGCCCTAAAACCTGTAATTTTTAAATCCAAGGTCTCTATCTCGGAAGCTAGAGGCCTGTATTAGATCGCATACTGCCTATGCAGTGTGAACAAGAAGTTAAACATAGAACAGAATCTGAACAGAATCTGTCACAGAATTACACAGTGCCTAAATCACCGTGCTCGGCCTGTAGATGTAGAAACCTGCAGAAGGATCCTAAACTTACTTCTTCCCATAAATTAGTCAGAGTAGCAGAGAGGGGCTTTCTTAAAACTCTGAGAACAAAAACCTATGATCTTATTTCTAAATTAAATTGAGGGGGGAGAAATCATGAGGATGGCTTCTAACACCTTTCAGGTGAAACTCTTGAAGGGGAGGTAATGATGGGGTTTCTCCCTTCTGTGAAAGCTTAAGCGCCATCTGCCAAGAAGCACGAGATGGAGGTACAACTGCCACTGCTGCGACCTCCATGGAGACTACTTTAGCCACTAGGCCATAGGCTGAGCTGGGTGAAAGCTTATTTCATCTCTCCAGTTGAATTTGCTGAGTTGTAAAGCTTCAGCAGAAGTAGGATCATAGGATCATAGGATTGTCAAGGTTGGAAAAGACCCTTAAGGTCATCGAGTCCAACTGTTAACCCGTTAACCCAGTAAGTAGTATGGGCCTCTCTTCACATAGCCAACACTCACACGATACATATTTGTGGAATGCAACGAAATTAAATAAACGATACGCAGGCTTGCCCACCACTTTTTTCCTGTTTATAAAAATGTTAAAATATCACTAACATAGGTTAAATTCTCCAGGCAAAGCAACTGCTTCTGAATGTGGGGCAGTTGGGGGTTTTGGGGGGGAGTGGGGGTGAGGGTGGGTTTAGGTTTTTTGCTTTTTAAAAACATTAACTGCTAGCCATTTCCACATATTGGGGGGTGGGGGGAAATATGCCTGTACTATGGAAAACACAGAGTGCATTTATGTAATTCAGACTGTTTCATAGTACTTATACACAACTGGGCTGAATTATGATTCTGAATTAAGGTGAAAGTTACGAGTTACTTAACAAATCCTACTAGTTACTATTTTCTAACTTTTCAATGTTTAACTTTGCAACCTCAGCATCTTTTTAAAACACTTAAGTAAGTATTCTGAAATACATGGGATTAAATATAAGTGTACATAATTTCGTCAGATATAGCCGTGGCACCTTTAGAAGATAGACATTTACCACCAGCTTATTGTAATACTGCAAATATCAAAGAAATGTCATGATTTACTGCAAAGAAAGTTACCTACTATGCAATAGTAAGCATGCACATGAAAATTATAGTACAGATGAAAAAGCTGTAGCTTTGAAGTCAGAAATAATAATAGCTTCTAAAAAGCAGTTTTTAATTCACCAATTAAAGCTTTGGGGATAAAGTCAAGTCATACAGAACAAAAGGCTGCTGCATAGAAGATCCTTGCTTTGTTGTATTACCTAATCTGAAACATAACATCTCCCCTCTTTAACAGAAGTCAATAGGAATTAGTCATAGAAGACAGAAGACGCTCTGAAAGGTTATCTTTGAAAAGTCAAGCTCTATTGGTGAGATTCATCTGACCAAAGCGAACATCTGCTTCTGAGGGAGTCACCTGAACTTTCTCTACACGGTGGTGGTGGGGAGAAGAAAGGCTCTTTTAGGGTGCAATTAATCAGATCTGGTTTAGAGACCTCCCTTAATCATTTCTTCCCAGCAAATACAGAGTGAGTCTAATGTCACCAGCTTACAGAGGTAGCCATTACAAATATCTGCAATCAGGAAGGAGGAATCCTACTCTGAATTTGTCAAGTAAGGATGCAGGGTTTTAGACACCTTTGACTATTTTGACTTTAATTTTTCTGTTTCAGTTCATTAACTGTGCAACAGACACTGTACATTTTACATCACCTCTGTTGTAAAGATAAAAGTCAGTAACAACTGCAAAATTTGTAACAACTGCTTTACAGTGGCAGAACCACAGAAAAGCCCAGTAGTAATTAGTAAGTCACATTCTGCGTGGAATGTAAAACAGTGTGTGGCAAATAAGGCCTGACAGAATTATAGGCTTTGCCTATCCTGTGCTTTAAATGAACAAAGGCCCATTGGGAAATAATACATGCAACAATGTAAATAAAATCTATATCAGAGTGTCTATATACGAAGGTCGCAGGCTTCACTTCTGGCACATTTTAACTTGGGCAAGTTTTCTTAGAATGGGGACTTTGGTTTGTAAGAAACATTTCATTAAAGAAAAAGAAAAGTATTTTTATTACTTTTTAATTTATGTTTTTATTTATTTAGGAGGAGTCAAAAAATAAGTCATCTACACCCTAAAATCTCAATTTTCCTCCTTAAAATCAATTTAAAAGACAAGAAGATCAGGTTTTAGAAAGACAAATACAATCATTCAACATTGAACTTGAAGTTTTCATCTAACCTAATACTGGCATCTAGATGAAACTAGTTTCAGAAGTCTGAAGGTCTAAAGACAAAGTCACAGCTACTAACCTTTGGCTTTCTTTCTAAAACAGAGCCAGAAATAGAAATCTCTGGAGAAGTAATTAATCTGAAATGGCTTGAAAGACTGCTTAGTGTTAGTCATTGAAGCTTACCTTATCTGGCTTGCCTGAACTCCTGAGGTACCTCATTCTCTCCGCTGATTATCAGTGGGAGCTTGGGCTGACAACTTCAGTGTTAAGCATTAACTTTTATATGCCTAAATTAGGGTGCATTAATTCCATCCTAGATTTCCACATGTAGATATGGTAACTACAAATTACATTCAGTAGTATCTACATACAATTATACCACTGGATTTAAATAAAACTTTATTAAAACTGGGGGATAGAACCCTTTAAGAAAGCTGTAACAAAAAGCTCATTTTTTGAAGAAACAGTCACAGCCTATAACCTCAAAGGCACTTGCCACTGCCCACAATAACACCTGAGATCACTCTATGATCTTTGTAAAAGAAGACGTTGGCACCACAAGTGACCCAGTAAGAGTGAGAATGTGTGAGGCCTTTCAACCAAAAAGTTAAAGGTGAGCAAAGTAGAGAACAGCAACTGAAAGGATACAAGTTGATCAGTAGGAACACTAGGTCTTTCTTATATTAGGTTGCTTCTAGCTCATGAGGTGTTAGTTTATGATGAATCACTACTGCCAAGGCCCTTAGTGCACAACTCCTGTTTAAAGGTTATTCCATCTTACCCTATTTCTAATACTTTCCAGTCCTCTGGATTGGTATTTCAGTGTTCTTTTGCTTGACAATGATTTTCTTAATAGAGAGTCGGCAATACAGAAAGTTTCAGCTTAGATGGATTCCCTGTTTTCTACTGTATTTTTTTTTTTTAAACCAGAAATTTCAGAGAAACTCAGCCAAAGTATTCTGTAGCCAAGCAATATAGCCAATAGTACCTACCAGCACAAAGTAGAATAAAAAGACCCCAGCACACTATTGTGACTTTGTTTAGCAGTATTTTATACTCGCATGTCAGCCACAACTTGGACTCTACCTAAAAGCCATAGCAGTCAGCATGTATTTATACCGTAGGCACCAAAACTCAGTGCTGTTGAAATGGTGCTATATGCAACCCTTCCCAGAATTAGATGGGTGATTATATGAGATAAATTTAAACTAATATTTTCAGTCTGAACATAGCTTAAAAGCATGTTATTAAATTAATATTTTAAAACAGTCTAATGCTTCTGTAATTAGAAAACGTAATTCTAGAAAAATCTAAAAAAAAGTTACTGAAAAACTGTAACTAATACTTGATTTTTATTGTGGATAGAGGTAATCTGAAAAAATAACTGAAAAAATGTTTTGCAGCTTTACTGGAAAAATTTTGATCAACAAACGCACTCCATAGAATGAACAGATAATTGCTTATAGCCACTGTAAGACTGAGCTAAAGGGCTAGCCACATTAGTAAGTACATGTAAGAAAAAAAAAAAATACAAAAAACCCACCATAGGAAATAGTACTTATTCAGTACAGGTCAACGATTAGCCCTTTCTCTGTAGCTCAGGAATTTCAAGTTCACTTTAATCTAGTGTAATTGAGCTAACCAGCTCTTACATTAAAAAGTAATGATTAAGTTAAAATTTCTTGCAGACATTCTGTACTTAAAACAAACATGCAGTATTGCCCCTGGCAAAGAAGGATACTAATTATAGGATTGACTCATAAGATGAAAGGTTGCACAAGTTACTACTAGAAACAAAAGTATGGCAAACTGGTTTGAAAAGAACATATTGAAATTCTCATACTCCACAGTTAAGATGAGAATTTCATTTTCTAACTGTACTTAACAGTATCAAGAAACAAAACTATATAAGCTTGTAAACTGCTTGTTCATATTTTAGATGAACAACCTAGAAGTGAATACTCCAATTATAAACTTATAAACAATTATAAACAATTATATAGAATGATGATTCTATACACTAAGGAATTCTTTAACCTATTAAAGAAGTGAGGTCTCTACAGGGCATTTTTTGCTACACAAAAATATGCAAAGCTAAGTATTTTGGTCACTCTGAGCTTTCTTTCGTTATATAGAATGTTCTTTAGAATGGATATTTAAGGATTCATAGCATTGTCAGGCAATGAATCCCTAACTTCACTCTTAATGCAACAATTCATTTCCTGATTTAAAAGGAATCATAAAAGAAACATATCACCAAAGCTCCAGACATCTGTGGAGAAGGATATGCAGGTTCAAAAGTAGTTTTGTGTTTCAAAATGAAGCTTTCAGTGGGATTAGCAGATAGGATTGCCAGCTGTGAGTTAGAACGAAGACATGAAATCTGCCCTACACGTTACCATGGACTGATTCGATACAACCTTCTGAATGCCAGATGGGCATGACTTACGTAAACTCATCTTAACAGCTGCATGAGTTTGTGAAGTGAATTCATGAAATAAATGAAGTTTGATTAAATTTATTTTAAAATCACAAGTTAACATTTCCATTTCAAGCTATACATTTTCAATCATATTGTAGTAAGCAATGAGGAAAGTATTTTCAGAGATTTACATAGGAATATTATGTTCTTTTTGAAATAAATTAATCCATGCTTTAGTAGATAAAAATGGATTCTCATGCTGAAACTAGAAAGCCAGTGCCTTTCACTGCAATTCAGCTTGGTCAAATATCACCTCAACTTCCTATCATCTACTTACAACTTCACTGGATTATAATCATACATATTTTATATATTAAATTTTCAGAGTTTATAAACAAAGAGTGTTGGAAAACATTGTTTCCATTCCTAATTTATTCTACGATTTCCATTTGTATGATGGAAGCATTTTACATTACATTATACATTACATCTGTTGACTCTGAAAATAATTTAATATATATATTGCTAACAGCTTTCTAAGTAGGGACTGCTAATACTAATTTTCTAGATTTTATATTAGACTGGATGATTTTTTTTTAAAGTTTCAAACTTGTAGAATTTGGATTTTCCTTTTCCCACCGCCCCAATCATAATAAATGAGCACTTTCAAGAGGTCCATAAATTACCATTTGTTTTAAATTGTTTTCCTTTCTGTAGATTTCTACTGTTGCCAAATGTGGTAGGAGCTTATACTACAACCTTCTCAGTAAGCGCACAAATGTATCTTCCTGTTCACTACTAGATCATTTGTTTTCATAAAATCAGAAAATTCCTGTCTGGAGGTCTCTGTTACTCTGTCAGCATGAACAGAAATTAGTCATCAGGTTCAAAAGTATTTAAAAGGGATAACAAAGGTGGGTATTATATACATTGTGTCCACTTAGGAAATCAAACTAAAGAAGACACAATTTTAATCTTACCAGGTACCTTAAGAGGTCTGCAATAAAACTTGAATTTACAATTCTGAAACTATTTTTAGCAGCCAAAAGTGACAACTGTCACACCTATGGGCCACTGGCAACACACAGCATGCTTCAAATATGTAATAGTTAAAAAACAATTGAAGACAAAGTCTCTGTTCTCAGAAACCTGGCCTTCGATGGCCAGGAAGGAAAAAGGAGTTTTCCCCTGAAAGAACACTAAACTACCAGGAAGGAAAATTCTTTCACAGATCCAGAGACTAGTGTGATGCAGGCATTAAAGAAACGATCCACATGCCTAATGCTAAACACTCTGATAGCTGTTCAGTCAACAAACCTAATTCAGCTTAATCCAGATAAATCTAGAACTTAAATGACAAGGATGCAGAATGACAGGAAATGTCTGACTGCACAAAAGCACTTCTTACCGATAGCCTCTTACAGCCTCGGGAATGCCTGTGAGGGCACAGGGTGGAACGCTGCCCGCCAGTTCTGGAAGAGGAAACTCTATGGCAGCATCTCACCCGTGTTACGTCACAGGCTTGCACAAGTTAATGGCAGGAAAGAACCAGAAAGGGCTGTTTTGGTTTGGTATTTTTGCCCTGTTGGAAGAGCTACAGTATTCCTTCATTCGCCAGCTAGCAAGTGAAGTAGTGACCTTCGTGTCTGCCATCAGAGAGACAGTAAACTGTGAATCCTTAAAAAGTTCAAATGCCTTAATGAGCATGTTACGATAAAACGAGTATTCTACCTCCTTATTTATCCCTTACTAGTATCAACAGCATTTTGCATAAAATGTATATACATGACTGCCCTTGAATCAAAACAAAGAGTATTATTTTCAGACCCACATAAGAAAACTAACTTTCACTTTTGCCAGAACAAAGCAGGGTTACAATATTGTTTATTTACTGGAAGATGGATGGTTTTCACTGTTGGTGTATCGGTTTGGCCTTCCTTCTTCCATTATGTACCACCTCAGTCAGATAGATTTTGCATACAAGAACCTCTTCACTGTGGAACTTTCTATGTTTTGATCCAGAAGAAAATTTCACAATCCATCTCACACAGCCTTAATTATGGCAACATGCGTGAAATCAATCTAACAAACCACAGTCTGCCAAAAGAAAAATCACATACTATAATTATCATATGTAATCAAAGGAAGTTTTAACAATTTCCTTGAAAAATGACACACATAAAATGGGGATTGAAAGCACATCCTTCTGTAGAGCCTCCAGAAAGAAATACTACCAAGAAATATGCATTAAATTCAATTTTTGTTTAGCTTTGTACTGCTACTGCAAAGTCTATGTTAGTAAACCATACCTTGATCTTGCACATGCCACAGAAATATTTTTTTGTATCTCAAGGACATTTTGTGTTTTTACAGCTGCTCAGAAAATATTTTCATTACAGAAGTACGAATAGAATCAAGGAAAAAAAAGACAGCACTTTTCTGAAAGAAGAGGTATAAAACTCACAGCAGTTAATACAGCAGAAATGTCTTTCAATGATTCTTTTCTGCAGATTCATTCCCTGATATAGAGGATTACTCATTAATGTACATGAAACAGTGTGTTAAACTTTTTTTGGTTCAATAAATCCTATTTTAGAATGTATTACTGATACTCAAATGTACAATTACAAAGTTTCATCTCATTACTCAGAAACCAGTTTCTGTACTCTTCCTCCTGATCATAAGTTTTATTGTGGGGGTAGGGGGAACAGAGAAGGAAAAAAAAAAAAAGGTAAACTTTTTGTCTGTTTATGTTTTTCTTCTTTTTTTTTTTTCAATATATGCACTGATTTTTGTTAAACTTTGCAGAGCCTTTACTAAGCCGTATTCAGGTTTTTAAATTTCCATTGGATGGTATCAGGAGACGTCCTCTAGGATTTGCTGGCCAGTCTCAATGTATCCAGTAACACAAAGGCAGCGAGAAGCAAACCAGAGGACTACCCATTATTTCAGATTAAAGAGCAGAATAATTGAAACAGAAGGTCTGACCCAGTCACCTGTACTTCACACAAACACATAAAGCAGGAAGTAGGGAGGAAAGCTTGGTTGATTAGTCAGGGATTCATTTAAATGGAAATTCACTAATTTACAGCTTAAGCTTCACTTCAGTTCAAAAATCTGACTCAAATTCTTAACTATCTGAACAAATGTCTATTCAATAAAATGACAATCTTATTGGTATACCTTCATCAGCATATCCAAACACCAAAAGGTTGCAGATAGGCTTTCCCCCTCTTTTTGAAAAGCTATGGGTATTAAACTGGAAGTTATTCTTTAACCATCACTTGTGGTTGCAGTCAGAATGGGAGAGTTATGAACAATGTCATTATCTTAAGAAGATATCTTAGAACAATTGAGCTGTATTCAGATTTATTAATTTGATAATGCATGAAACCAGGATCATAAACAGGCACAGTGCTAAGCACAGTACCATCTAGGCTGCATACACAATGCTGGGAACCTACCTATGGTGCGAACCTACCTGTGATGTAAGAATTAAGAGTAAGGACAGGAAGCCCACGGAGACTTGGTCAAGATGATAAAGAATCCTAGACTCAAAGAAGTTATGAAGAAAAGGACTCCCAGACAATACCCCAACCTGCTCTGCTGAGTTTGGCATCAGAAGACACCACAGCACAATTGCCCAGAGATGGGTGACAGACGGATTAGCATGTAGATCCTAATGTATTTGGTGCCAGCTGGGCACGTAGCTGCTCAGTGTTGCAAACGTTTTGGGATGACCACTGAAGAGTACAGAGATCTCCATAGGTGCCTCCTTAAATTCCAATTCCATTACCTCTTGGATCAAGTGTGATAGAGAAGGGGGTCTATTCTCCAATTAGGCACCTCTGGAGAGCATCCTGCCCAGTCCGTGCATACGTATTTTCTTCCACAGCAGGCAAGAGAAAGCAGGTGAACCACAATCCTTTTGGCCTAATCTAAAGCTGCAATGTGTCCAAGCCACCTGGACCCGGACTCAGTGCAATACTCCTGGAGACCACAGTCTACGAATGTTGTAGGCCCCTTGGGCTTTTAAATTTTCACACAGTTAGGTAGCTGTCAAGCAGGACTGCTCGTGATGCAATTTGGGTGTCAGAATCCTGGGCCTATTTGATTATTTAAGCCTTAAGTACTGCCAAATATTTCACAAGGCGAATTCTGCCTATAGTAAGCATATTTCTAAAGCATTCACTACTAGCCTAACTCTTAGTTTGTAGATTGAACTGGGTTACTTGAAACTCAGTAAAATAAAATTTCACTGTGCAAAGAAATCTAAGCTAGATTTGAAGTAGCAGGCACAAAATAAGTGACCCTGCTTACTTTGTTGTAAGACCTTCAATGAAGATCAGGAAATTTCACACACTCGTGAGAATTGCTGAAGCTGTTCAGGTTACTATCCCTTTACTACAGACTCAAAGGATAAAATCTTTCATAACAGAGCAGACATGCTATGCTGAGTACCTCTGTTCTACAGAAGTTACTAGTAAGTGAATTGGTTCATTAGAACAGCCCTCACACCTATAGTTTTGCAGCACTACTGCAGTATATTACACAATTGGAAATCTTTCTGATAAAACAAATTTTCCCCTGTAGGAAGTAAGCTGCATGAAGAAAAACATTTAAGGACAGTGCAAAGAAAGGGGACAAAAGTCTAACAGTTTAGACTGACTGGAAGCCATGGGAGCTTTGGCTTCCAAATTTTGATTCCTTGGTAGAGGGGCTGGCTAGCTACACAGAAGTTCTGTTGGGTTCGGAAGGAGCACCTCTTTGCAATGTCATTTCAACATTTTAAGGTAAATTTTCTTCTATGGAAGATTCACTGGTTTGGTGTCATGTGTCGTCTGCCCCCCCCCCCCCCCCCCCATTTTTTTTTTTTTGGAGGATGAGTAGAGGGGATGGTGGATAGAAATGAGGGAAACGCTTCTGACTAGTTCTGCCTACTAACTGTAAGATATATTTAGTGATAATAAGCTACATAATGAAGTACGTCTACAGATAGAGGCACAGAAATAAGAGGTGCAGACAACAGGAGTCAGTGAAAGTAAGCTGGGAAGGCGTATGTAAAAAGAGTCTATTCTCTGAGCTAGGAAAGGAGAAAGGTTTGGAACATGATTAAACTATTAAATGAATCTAGATTTCCTCTCCATTAAGTAACGTTTCAGAACTATTATAACCAGTTTTAGTGGTAATATCTCTGTTATTAAAAGAAGGAAAAATCTGCCTCCTCTTTGCAACTTTTTGTTTTAGGAGGGGAAGCCAGCGTGTAAAGTAAATGCAGAACAGGAAGAAAAGGAGCTCTTTGACTAAGTCATACGTGAACCTTTCCCCAATGGGTCAGAAGCACCACAACTATCAAGGACAAGGAACAGAAAACATTTAGGTTTTCTAGGTTAGCTCTCTTTGATCTATGACAAGTGAAAGAAATAAACTTGTAATAAAACTTCATAGGACATGAATAGCAATTCTCATCTCTCTGAAACACCTAGTCAAATTTGTTTCAGACTTCCTGAAGATAAGTTACTCTACCATCAGGTCACATATGGAAAATATCAGACTACTTATTACATTTTTACCCAAGTGTACATTTCAATTACAAGACAATGGAAAGCTAATGTCTCTGTAATAAAACAATACTGATATTTATAAGCTAGTGATGTGATTAGCTGTACTTAAATTAGCTGTCACTCCTTATGACTTCTGTGAAAGGTTTATAGAATATTCCAGCTGCTTTCTATCACAGTGTCCAACATGGAGAAGAGGATTCTGAGAGATGCTGGGAGGTAACCCCAAATCAGAAAAAATACTGAAATAAGATGGAGATATACGTTGGAATACACCAAATAATTAAGAATGGTTCACTTGTTACACACTTTCAGCTGCCAGTTCCCTCATATGCACATAAGCAACCTACCTTCAAAGGCTGCTTTGCATTAGTAATACAAAGTTTACTATATCAAGCAACCAAATAAATATTACAGAAAAACTTAATAGCTTGAAAAACGTTATCTGGAGTCTGACAGCTTTCAAATCACAAAATTCTGTACACAGAAAGAAGAAAGTGCTACAAGTAAATTAAAATTACACTATATAAACAGAACAACTAATGTGGAATTGAATGTCATCCAAAAATTACTCTCAAGTTAGAATGCTGTATCTATGTTCAATGAAATAATATAAAGAACTCCAGGAAAGCTGAGACAGTGGCAATTTTTCCTCTTTTACCACCAGCAAAAGTATTTTGCAGAATACACACGTAGCCAGCAAGCTTCCAGCCCTCCTCTTACTTTTAATCATGTACTTTGTCACCCTACAATATTCTCCTGCAGACTGTAATTTCTAGCTTTTTACATTCTTTGTTCTGAAGTATAGTCCTTGTGTACCCCACATACCCATTACGCTCACATGAAAGTTTACAAAATCACAGATCCTAATCTTGCAAATGGAAATAAGCAGATTTATACCAAATCTTACTTTTCCTATACTAGCTACTTTTAACTCCAGGAAGAAGGAAATAGCACGATATTTTATCCCTTAAATAGCACCTTTCATTAGTGAAACAACATACCTTGTAGGTTTATAGAGTGAGACTCACTGCAGTTTAGGACACTTACACTACAAAGCAGGTAAGATATGGATACCTCACATGAAAGTGTTATGTTTTCACTATCATCTGCTATATGTATTTTGTCTCAACAAGTCATAGCCTTTACTTCTATTCCTCATGTAAGTAAAACCTGTTTATTTTCTAGTTCAAGATATACTTTATAATTGGAACCACTATCACTGAAATCAATATCTCAAAACATGGCTTATGGCAAAAAAGTAGCAATTTTAGATCCAAGTTTATTTCAAATGCACATGATGTTACAATCAGACTGTAGATATTTCCACTGCTGTGACTTACTCAACACAACATTTCTGCTTCATTGAAGCAAAGAATGCATTTATTTCCTGAAACATGTAGAGGCTAGTTTCCCAAGCTCCACACAGAACAGTATCCCTCCCCCATCCTGTCCCCCTCCTGCAGCTTCCCATGCTCCTTGCTTTATGTCACGAAGACAAGCAGAAGTAGTCCTGCAGAAGGAAGAATGACTTTGGCTGGACATACTATTCAATGTTTTACTGTGTAAAAAATTATTTAAAAAAAAAAAAAGTGCAGATAATTACCAAAAAAAAAAAAAAAAAAAAGACAAGGCTGTTCCTTTGATGGTGGTTTGGCTGTAAAATGCTCTTGGCGCCTAGGTGTTTGTTTCCTCTCTTCCTTGATTCTCACAATTTATTCTAATTTAACTGTTTGTACAGCCAAATTCTAGATTGAATTTGCCCATACCAGGCAAATACCACTGACTGTACAATGTTCCAGAAAAGAACAGAAATGTGGACGTGCTAGGAACTATTTTTTAAATATAGCTCGAAAAAGTACAACGTCACAGGTTTTTCTGCTTAGTAGAAAGCCTGTCCGGAGGCTAAAGGACTCTGGTAACTCTGATGCTGTTCTGCATTTTGAGTTGAACGATACAATAGGAACCACTTGCAGGAACAGCTGACATAGCCAAGCTGATAAAATAATACTGTTGCTGTAATTTTAAAAGAAGAAAAGGAGCATGGTTTCTAATGTGTGAATCTATTTGCTAAGACAGACTAGCTGAAAACATAATACTCGCTCAAAGAAAGCAATAGTATGTTCGGAAAATCTTCTGCTCCTTACTCTAGCCTTTCCCACATCTCTCCTTCACTTGTGCCACTACAAGTGTTTTGGGGTTCACAAACTCATTACACTTTAAAAATAACCTTAAGAAGGGAGTTCTTTTAATTCTTTTTATATCATAGACAGATTCACAATCTAGCTTACTGAAGTTTCATTAACAGTTTAAGCATAACCATTGGGGCAGCACAACACTGACCTGAGCAGACAAGAGAGTGAACTCTGCAAGCCTAAATTGCTGCTGAGAATAAAGAATCATCGAACTGTATCTACATCACTGTTTCTCTGCTGAACAGATAGTTTGGGACAGTTTATGCTACCTTCCATTTCAGAAATTACATCTTTGATTGGGTTTTCACTCTAGTTCCCACTGCAAAGGACTCTTCTGTCATTCAGTTGAGAAAAAATGTCTTCAGGTGAGAAAAATTACTTGTTTACAAAGTGAACGTAAATAGTAATTTTAAAAAAACATGCTTTCTTTTCCAATCTAATGTCTAAATGCTGACTCTATATATAGGATTGGTATTTACAGTTTATTTACCTGAACTAAGCAAAGTAAAAAATAGCTATAACACTGTGTATTTAATTTTCTGACATCCTAAAAACACACATAAGTCATTGTGTCCCCTTTAATGTTTACACAAAGGTGATAGCAATTCTCCTGGCCTCTAATACTCTTTACTTGTTCATTATAGAATCCTTTCAACTTTGCCTCTAGCAATTCACTAACTCATTTTTTCATGAGTAAATATTTAAACCAGATCTGTTTTAAAATGTCTACAGAAGGAAAGAAGATAAAGGCAAGTATTTAGATTTATAGCTAACCAGGTAATAATCAACTGCTACTAGTGCTGAAAGAACTTCATCCATGTCTCAGCTTTAACATGAACCTGTAGCCCAGGTAGGGGGCTGAGTGCCTTTGTGCCCTTATGGTAAAGTTCTTAAGCAAACAAAAGATTGCCACACACTTCACAGGACAATTAATTCACTGAAAAAGGACATTTAAACTTTTCCTTTTCATCTGTAATGTAAGAGTTAGCTGCACTAATATTTGACTTTCTGTTTCAGAGTGGAAGGAAAGAAGGATAAGAGACAGAGAATTAGAACTTAGTCCTCTGATCATTTGAGAACTTCCTCCATACACCTAATGGTCTGTCTCCATTTAACTTCAAGTAACGCAGCCTTAAACACTTTAACTATCAAAATATATTCGTTATTGACATAAATGGCAAACATTTTCAGGATTGGGTGGAAAAAGCTTGCTTTCAGCCATCATCATTTATACTTCCTTGTAGAAAGATGTTTTTGACTTAGCCTCAAAAATAAGATATTTCTACCTATTTAATGTTAAGTAAAATGCAAACAGATTTCAGTTCATTTACCTATTGTAGGAATAACTTCCTAGGCTGCACTAAGGAAGGCATGTACACTCCCCTGAAGCGAGACAGCCTATGTTAGAGACCTGCAAAACCAATATACAAATTCTGAACAAAAGCCTTCCAAAAACCACAGTGACCCATGGTAATTGTACTTCATGGTAGGACTTCCATTATTTAAGATATTTACATACTAACCGACCATTTAAAAAGAACATTTTAATGATTTCAAACTCTTTATTATTGCTTCTGTCAAAGCTGGAAACACTTGCCAATTCTTGTAACTTGCCATCATAAATATGAAAACCAAGCAATTGTTAACATTTCTGTTATTTAGTCAAAGGGTTTGTCACAGCCATGAGATTAGGGAACAAAAAAGTCTGTCATCTGGATTTCCTATTGCAGCTTATGCCAGAGGAAATGCTCTTCTCCATAGAGTTGTCTGTTGGACACTTAAAATTAGTAGCTTCCTAATGGTTCAATTTAGGATCCAAGCTTACAAAAGCCAAATCACTATAAAGTATACAACTCCGAGCTATTTCAGAAGACTTGGTAACCATTCTTTCACCATGTTTTAAAAATGAAAATTTGTGATTTTGGAAAATATGGAAACACACATATGAGTCGCTAACTAAAGTCAAATTGGAAAGATAAGGGACGTAATGTCTTCTTTCCTGTCTTTGATTGTGCCAGAGAAGAGAATTCATGTTTGAGTAGCATGCTTTCTTAGAAGAAGGGAACAAACAAGAAAGGAGGAAAAATTGCATAAAATGAATTTATGAGTTAAGAACTCCTAGATCAGAATAATACTGTTGCACTTTGGATTTCACTAGCTTTCTTTTTATGTACAAAAAAAGAGAGTAAAAACCAATGAAGGGGATAATACTTAATTTGATCAACTGGGGGGGACTAAAATAAACATACATATGAAATTGCCTGTTTAGGTTCAAACTCTGTCTAGAAATAACTTTTGCATCTCATTGAATTCAAAGTGATTTGCTCCCGTAAGTCAAGATCAGCATTTCATTCTTGGCATCAAACCCCATAGTGTTTGCTACGAAGAACAGACTTTCTCTAAACACTTTTAAAGTATTATGTTGTTTACACTACAAAAATAGTCAAAGAATTTTGACTTTACTTTCTAGGCTTATGCTATATGGGCAGGGGTTACTGCTGCAAACATTGTAACTTATTTGACTCATTCTTTTTATATAAATCTGTTTTCGATGTTGCAATCTTCAGTAAAACTTAAATTATTCTGATTCAGAGGTATATAATGAAGTTCCCTCAAACTACAACAGAAAAGCACAGGAAGCCAGCTTTATAAAAACTTTTACTATTAAAGATACAAAACCAGATTCTCAGAATCTGTTTATTCCCCAAAAGGCACTAAAACCAGAACAGAAGAAAAACAAGAAAGTTTGGCTCATTTGAAAAATTACTATCTAAGCAACAGATGAAATGCTGAAGAATAATTTCAAATTAAACTTGACACAATATAAAATTATTTAAAAGTATGATTTTAATGCACAGTAGCATATACTTGGTTGTAGTTTAATTTAGCACAGGAAAGAATGTATGTCCTTATTAAAGTAGCACAAAACATTTCAGGAAATTGACAATTCATTCTTTCTATAAACAATTGTTTCTGTTTGGAAGAGGGAGAAAAAAATCTCACCAAAACATAACTTCACAGTTACAGAAACAAAAAAGTAAACCCAAGGTATTTCACAAGATTATGTTGAATCAATTTTATCTTTCATATTATAAAGTAGACAGCAATAAACGCAACAAGAATATTTAATTTTATTGATTCAAAACTTGATGGGATGCAGACCATCAATAGTCTTGGAAGAAGTAGTAAAAAGGTTCCTGTTGCAGAATAAAGAGGTTCTCTCCTTGTAGAGAGATTCTAATCTTCTCAATGGCCACAAACATACTGATTACTTGTTTCCTTCTTAATGCATATAGTACTATAAAGATATTTATCTGTATTGTTCTCTCTCACTGTCACCTTAATACAGAAGTTGTTTTAAAGGTATCAACAAATAATCCCTTCTAGGCATCAGGAAAGAATTCAGACTCACTAAGGTCTACCTGATAGTAGGCAGAGGGTCTAGGAAGACCGCCTTTTTTCTAGCATTAACACAAAACAGAAAGTAAAATTAATATGACAGCACCCGAAGTGAAATCAAGACTCCCTAAACACATGATATGACAGGAAAGTTTATCCTCCAGTCGTAAGAGGGAATTTTGCAATGATAGTGCTGGACCTCCTCAAATGTATTAACAAAATCGTTTCCTAACAAGCAAATGAGCCTTTAAAAGAATTCTTCATAACTGTGACTGTCATTTTTTTTTTTGCCAAGCTTTCACCTTAAAACAGAAAACATTCTAGAACAGGAAAGTTAATCCTACTCCAACAGGAAGAAAACAGCACTTACAGTGAGGCTCATAGGGAGGAGGAGGGTCACCACAAGGAACGCACTCCATGTCTTGAAAGCCTCCAAGCTTAGTCTTCCTGTAAAATCTAGAAGATAAAGGTATGAAAAAAGTTAATCAAACCTAGCTATTTTTCCTCACAAAATTAATCAGATGTTTTAACAAAATCCTCTATAACTGCAAACTTCTGTTAATCTGTGTCCCAATGCAAACTATCAGGAAATAGAAGAAAAAAGTAAACAAAAGTAGATATTAATAGTACAGCAGATCTAAAATAAACTGAGGAAAAATTCTAAATCCATTAGTCCAGATGCACAGTCACTAAAATCTTATTTTCACATAATAAATAAACAATTCTGGAGATTTCAGACAGAAATCAGTATCTCATTTTCCACATAGATCACAACATATAAGAGAAATATGATGAACTTACATTTTGCAAGCTTATTTACACATTTAAAAAAAAAATAAAAGTGAACTGATTAATCTATATAGCTCTCCTAAAAGAAACAAGATATTACAAGGTAATTCTCACCACTAATAGTATATAATGGACCAGACGTCAATGCTTTCTAGTTAAAAACTCCAAGATACCCTCTAGCTCAGAGAAAGAAAGATCATTCATAAACTGGTTCATTTATGTACTTGTACAGAAGGGCATCCCCCACCCCCAAAGTTTTAACATGCTGTGTAACAACATCTTCAGAAAATAAGGTAATTCTGATTGTTCTGTAGAACAGGAAAACAGCAAAAATATCTTTTCAGAACTGTATTTTAACAAACCCACAATCCTCCTCTGACTCTTCCTTCAATCTCCAGGAATATCTTCACCATCAACTAAAATCACAATGTGCATGGACTTTGAGTGCAAATTTACAAAGTGAGCTCATGAGTCCCAATCTATGTTATCCAATTCTCCACTTCGTTCCCATATGCTCAGTTCAATTTATATTTTAAAAATTCTACATAGTAAGCGTTTCAACATATAAAAATGAACAGTGCAAACAGAAGTCTCAGTCAGATGATGGTTAGGATCAGTAATAGCAATGGGAGGCCACAAGCAATAATACGTGAACAATAAAACTCTAAAGCAAACTAACCATACAGCTACTCATTCCTAAAGAAATCAATGCAAAAACGTTTAAAGAAAAAAAAAAAAAAAAAAAAAAGCTGTTGTACCCAAGAACATATTTTATTCTAAAGACCTTTCAAGAACTTTACTATTGAGCTTATGTTTGAAGAGCTTACTGACTACAGTGACAGGCAGAAGCCTACATTCCTAAATCAGGGAACAAGAGTAGCACTAAATGAAAAAACAGAACTTCAGAGTTCTGTTTCCCATGACAGTATGACATTCTCTAAAGAACTTATCTACAACAGCTCCCTAATCAAGTAGGTCTGTCCATCTTTCACCCAGTCATTCGTACTAAGCTAGAATCAATGGTTGTGGTCTGTTCAAGATGAGTATGTGAATTAAGTGTTTTCTGTAGTGGTAGTGGCACATTAAATAAAAAGTACTAACTCTACTGATGTTAAATTACTAACACTGCAAATGCCATTAAAGTATGCTTTAGCTGATACAGGCTTCAAACAGTTTTCCAACTGCTTGAGAAACTCATGCTTTAACAATGTGAACAGAAACAGATTCACAGACTAAGACTGAAGGGGCCACTACAATCATTTACTCTGAATTAAATGTGTTAATATTTGGTTTTAGCCGACATGCTCACCGTAGTGTTTTGAAGCTGAACAATAGGGAATGGCATGTTGGAAACCCGTGCAAAACACAAATAAATATGAATGCTGAGAGGTAAAACATTAGCTAAACCATTTGGTTTGGCTAGCTATATCCCCCATTCGCTTAGGCAGCATCTAAACTGATGGACAGGTATGAGTGGTGGTGTGTTCTACAGTCCTGGTCCCCCAAAACCACCAGACCAGACGACCTGTGACTCCCCTACCCATGACTCCCTCCCTCACATTTCCACTTTGCTGTCAGTAAAAGATTGTGAAAACAGATTTAATTTTAACACATACTCAACACACTTATCTAGAATACATTCTAGACCAGAATACTGAGAGGCATTCCCAGCACCCCCCCCCTTTAGATTTACCATTAATTCATGTTTTATTCTGTCTTCTTCTTTGTTCCTTTCTCATCTTCAAAATTTAGCTTATAATGTTTACACCACAAAGAAAACCTTCTCCCTGTTGACAGCCAAATAAGGCCAAATATATATATACACATATATTAGTATGCAATAAGAGCATAAACCAATCCACTATGTGGCTGCAGGTGGTATCAAAATTGGTTATAACATCTGCCTGATGCTGTACCTTCTCACACTGTGACTTAAACTAACTTAGTTACCAAAGCTTTACTAAGTGTTTTTAAATGATAAGACCTCACTTCTGGCCTGAGATGAATAACTGTAGAAGCTTTAACAGTGTTCATGTATTTGAGAGCTGGTATTAAAAAAAAGTATATAAAAATAAATAAAATAAATTTGGCTGAGATTATATATATAGGAAACAAATGTATGAACTTTTAAGCATCTCTGAAATACATATCCTGAAAATACAAAGGCTTACAATTGCAAAACAGTTCTCATAACCTACTTCTATCAATTAAACTACCAATCCATAGTTCAAAAAAGCGCCAGAAATTCCTTTGAACAAATTCATGGCAGGAAGTTATAACAGCAGAACTAGATTGCGATGTAAAGAACAGCCTTTTAGAGATCTCAACACTTAATACTACAAACAGAAAATTAGCAACAGAGATATGGATGACTGGACCACAAACTAAGCACAGGTCTTCATTTATAACAGCAGTTTTAGTGAGTCTCCACACTGTTATAATTTGTTCCAAAACAATTCTTTCAGATCCATTTCTGACTCTCAGCTAGGATCATGCTATGTATTTACCAATATGGTAAAGGAAATTCAGGAGCACAGAGCATAGCCACTACTTTTGACCTAAAAATATATGTGCATAAGAATTATTAGGCATTGACCTAAGGAAGGGGGAAAAAAGCAAGGAAATAATGTGATCGGTCTTCAAGAAGGTAACTGTGTATGCTTCCAAACGTATAACTCTATAAAAATTAAGTAAGTCACCAGTAACATTTAATATTTTGAAGTATTTTGCTCAAGTACTGTACAGACAACATTCTCATAGATCAGGTAGGTAATTATCGAACTATTTGTATAGATGAGATAATTAAGACTGCAATTCTGAAATCACGTGCTCAGATCATACAGTAAATTATCGGCAAGGCCAAGATTAGAACCTAGGACCTTCATATGTACATAAAGGATACAAACATTTATCTGGAAAACATGAACAAGTAACTGTTAATGCAAAATAGTTTTTGAATTTGTTCAAGTCTCATCTTCAGAAATGAACTTACCCTGGTAAACAGTCTCCACATAGTGCATTGCTGGTGGCAGAACAGTTGGCCTTCTGAAACCGGTTAACTAATGCACAATCCAGACAAGGCTTGCACTTCTGAAAGCCCCAGTCTTCCTTGAATCTGTTTGGCCTGCATGTCATGCACTGTGCATCCTCCCCATATCCAAAGCCGTATTCCTGCAGGGATTAACAAGCAATAGTAAGCTATTCAGTCACTGAAAGCGTGAACAAGAAGAGAATGCTAGGATAAAATGAAGACCTAGTGTAATTATTACTGAGAGTAGGTCTTTCTAGAGACAAAAGCCATCCTTTCAGCAAGTTCAAATGTGTCTTCCACTGCTAATAATCTCCCTTACTTCTATAAGTAATACTTAGTCATCCACTTTATTCATGAAACCGCTGTGTATTTGAATGATAAAGGGCTTCAAGGACTCCCACAGTTTCATTATTGCTAGCTTATGGTAGAATTATTGAGCTGTCTGTTTTTTAATTAGGTCAGTCATGTGAAAGTGCAGAAACTGGAACAAGTGAAGTATAAAGGCACTTACTCAGTTACAAAAACAGCAAAGAAGCACTTTGATATTAAGGTTCATAGCTAAGGTGAACAAAGTTAATTGCCGAAGAGAGTGCACTGATCTTCAAAGGCTTAGAATTTCTGTTACCAAATAAACCCGAGCTGGTTAATGACCATCAGCTAGGCATGAAATGTTGCTTAGCCACTAACAATTCCAGAATCTCAATCTGCTCCAGTTCTAACAGTTCTTAAACTGTTGGGAAAGTTTAATAACTCTGCAGATCACAGGAAGGCACGATATTTTACTGCACAAGGATTATTGTTATAGTTGGTGATTTATCCCAAATTTAGCTGTTTAAAGAAATTATTTCCATTCATTTGCAAAAGGACACCCAATACAACTGACAGGCTGCAAAGAGAAAGACTTCACCCAACACTATGCAGTAGTTTGGGGACTGAGTTCTGCTAACTGACTATCAAGAACTATCAATCTATTTCATTTATATGTCATTATTTCTTAGAGTTATCAAGTTACTAAGAGTTGCTATTCCCTTTTCTCATCTGAGTATCCCATTAATTTTTTTCGCAGTTCTTTGGAGTTAGATTTGCTGCGCTAGTGACACACCACAAAACAGCAAGCGGAATACAACAAATTACTGGAAAGGACTTATTGGAAAGGGAGTAGGTGGGAAAGGCACAACGTGGGTCCTCCTTCTCCAGTAAGTGGTCTCACTGGAAGAACAGGACATCTTTCCAGTGGGAAAACTGCAGGAAATCTTCAACTGAGGCAACTTATGAGAAAGTTTCTACTAGTTTCCTCCACAACGCACGCATGTTCAATGCATATAAACAACTTTTTGCAGAAGTCACCCATTTAAGTAAATGTACAGTAAAAAGCTTTGAACCTTACAAATGCACTCAGGATTGTCCAAGTTTTTGCACTGAGAAAGCATCTATGGAACAATCTTTGTGATGAGTTGGCCAATATGTATTTTATAGTGCCTCTAATTTGCAATGATAAGGTAATAATAAACAACTTCAGATGCATTTTACTGGACATTCTAAGATTTTTTTTTTTTAATGTTAAGAATATCTTTACTGTTCTCTGAAAAACAAACACTCAAGTACACAGAAAATTAACAATTCTAAGGAAGCAACTACAATGGACACTAAAAATAGTTGTCTTCCTCTGTCTCTAGACCCAGGAATTTTAAAAAAAAAGTTTTAATTCTTGTTTCATTTTTTAGCTCAAATGCAGTTTCTTAATATTGACTATTATTCAGATTAAGGAGCAGAAAGAAATCATTGCAGTTAGTAACAAAAAAAAAGCATACTACAGTTTCATACACTGTACAGCACACTCCTCCTGCAAGATGCTGACCTTAATAAAGCCGATAGACAAAAGGGGATTTAATTATTTATTTTTTTTTTTTAATTTACTTCAGCCATAGAACATTTTATTCTACCATTTACCATTTATTCTACCATCTACCATTCTACCATTTTATTTAAAACCTACCAGTTTCTGCTAGGAATCAATACCAAAACAATGGAGTTCTAGCAGTCTATCTTATGTCACCTAAAAATATCTTACTGTGTTCAGTTTTACACTCAATTTCACTTAAGCAATTTTAAGACCATACACAGAGCTACACGTTTACCACTGAGGACTAGAACCAGACTAACTTCTGTTAGGAAATTTTGCTCTTCCTAAGTCTAAATAAACTTTTTCATTGAATCTCATTATTCCTTGACACATTCTTTCTAAATACCAACTCTTTACTCCTTCTGTTTAGATCATTCAGACAGTAGTGTTATAGGATATATTATATAGTGCAGTCAAACCACGTACATTTGGATCTTTTGATAAATCACTTGGAATCAGTCCCTCCCAAGTCCTAGTAAACTTTCAAATATAAGGCTTAAATTAACTTAATTAAAAGTTTTCCTTTCCAGACTACCTTTGAAGTTTCTGATTAAAAACAAACACCAGGAAACAGAAATAAATGCCTTCAACTCACTGGCCCAAACTAGCAAAGCTTGAGCAAGTTGCTCCTAGCTCTATCAGATCTGCTTTGCTACAGTTGGATGTATGGACACATCTTGGTTGTCCTTTGTAGCAGGGAACTTTAAAGCTATAAAAATGGTGGATAAAACAAAGAAATCTTCTGCCAGAGGAACTTAAGAGTCTCCAGTCTTTTCAAAGATGGCTTCTAAGTCCTTGCCAGGAATTCTGCAGATACAATCCATATCAACTACAACTTTATGTATGTACTTTTTATGTTCACGTAATATTTGAGGTAGTTAACTGTGTGGCAGGTGCAAATAAATATTTAAGCTTGTAAACCAGGCAGAACTTCAAACAGATCTGTACTTATAATTAACCACATTCCCAAAACTGAAGGATATGATTTAGACCCTTTGAAATATTGGACTTTATAATTTAGCAGTCCAGCAAAGACACAATCAATCAACTGGTTCATCCTTTATCAGTACATGTGCAAAACCAATGCGCACCACATTTCTTAGTGCTCTGTTTGTGAAGTTGTCAAGTTATATGGCTGATGACATCTGAATAGTTCCTAACTCCCCTCATCCCTTCTATTCCTCCCACTCCTATTTTTAAAAGAGGGCTCATCTCCTGTAGCACTTCACCTCAGGAATGCAGAAAAGAGAAATAAAACTTGTAACCTCAATTAGCTAGATTTCAAAAAAACACTTATTATTTTTGTGCGGGGGAAAAAAAAAACAAAACAGGCAAATATACACTGTATCTATTTCTCCTATTGTGAAGTGTACTGTGAAGAACACTTAGCTCATTATTCCCTTTCCACTTCTCTTTTTCAATACTACCATCAATGGTACCAGATAACATTAATGAAAAATTTCTCTCTCAAATGATACACAGTACAAGCCATGAAAACTAAACACTAGTTTAGAAAACTGCATTAAAAATAATTTTTAAAAAATCCTCCAAATTCAAATGCACTTCTGCTTTCTGGATATTTATACAGCTTTCACTACCACAGTATTATGACATCTCATACCTTTAATTTAGGTATCCCTGGAACAACTTTGTTCGGAAATGGGTTTCACTAAGGTATCGAGTGAGATTGCAGGTCAAGGCTACCGAGGAATCCGCAGCACACTAGTTAACTAAACTCTTGACTTAGTTTCTTTCAGTATGTATTACCCAAACACTGATTCAGACAGAATGACCAAAAGTACAGCAGACTACAAAGGGTAATGCAGTTAAGCAGTATGGACTTTCCCTAAAAGTTGAATGCAATGCAGAAAGTAAATGAACAGTAAATTAGATTTTAAACATTCCTTCAATTAAAATAACCTCAAATTTCATTAAAAAAATGCTTTCAGGCATTATTAAGATCATAATCTGCAAGTACATTTTAGAATTTGTTTCTAGTTCCACTGATTATCCACAACCTACGTAAGTCCCTAGACAGTACAGCACTGAGAAGTTCCACTTAGGCCATGATGATTACAAGAACATTTGGGTATACTCAAGAAAAAGCCTTCTAGTCATTAAGACACTTTTTATTGACGTCAGGTAATAGAACCGGTTGCAGCACTACACTTGTGCTAGGAAATAAAGTTTTTAGTAATACCTTTGAGTGTATGGCCTTGTTAAATAGCACACAGTTTTAGCTTCCAAAAGTCCCTTAGGCTGTGGATCAGCCTCATCTAGAATCCAATAATCAGACGTATCTATCAGCAGAAGTCTCTGAGCAGGACAGGCTGCAACAGTGTGCTGCAAACCTGTCAGATTGAGCTGCTGTGGCAAAGTGCAAAGCTAGCACAGAAAAGTTTTGTGCTCAATGAGTAAGATTTGACATGCCTACATGCAGCTGCTCCAGCTTCCAGGAGACTGACCCAGAAACACGTTAGCCTCTCCTCAGCTGAGCTATGGCGGGTTTCCTCACAAGCAGCTCTCTTGCTTTACAAAGTTACAGAGTGACTGGTGAACATGGTAGCAGCTGCTCAGTAACTTCACTGGGACAGTATGCCAGACATAGCATGTTCTGTATGAGGATTTACATTCAGGAGTAGCTTCAAACAGCACCTTCCCATTTGATTCACAATTTCTCTTCTGAGCCAAGATGCAGGTCTTCTTTTCCTTCATCATATACCTGGTGCCAGGAAGCAACCTGTGATAACATAGCCCTGCCTTAGCAACCATCAAGCTGACTCTGCCCCACAGGCTCTGTACAGCAGCAGTCTCTTGGTGACAAGTATTTACCACCACGCATTTGGTGGCAATGCTGGCTTAAGGCACTCTCTGCCTTTCACCTCTGCTTTTTCTTCTTTGTTATGTATTGTCATAGAATCATAGAATCATTTAGGTTCAAAAACACCTTTAAGATCATTGAGTCCCACTGTTAACCGAGCACTGCCAAATCCACCGCTAAACCATGTCCCCAAGCACCACAGCTACACGTCTTTTAAATACCTCCAGGGATGGTGACTCCACCACTTCCCTGGGCAGCCTGTGCCAGGGCCTGACAGCCCTTTCAGGGAAGAAATTTTTCTTCACGTCCAATCTAAACCTCCCTTGGCACTTCTCCTCAACAAATTATGAGGCTAAACTGTAAATCTGACCATGGGACTGATGCAGGTTAAAAGTGATCAGCTCACCCTAAAAATCTACTGTGTCAGCACAACTGCACAGGTAGGGCACTGTGGAAAGAACTTACTGTTGCCAAAACTGTCATTTCAGTGTTTCTGAACTACAACCTCAGATGTGATTTGTTGACAAAACAACTTAGAATTGCAGTTAAAGTTCTGAGTTGCAATATAAGCTTGATGAAGCTGAGATATGGATTGCTTTTTCATATATAAATAAAAAACCCAACATGAAAGTTATAGTTACAGAACTTTTTTTAAAAAAGAAAAGTAAATTATGGTGAAAGGACTGGAAGGACTCTCATTTCTGTACTGAAACATTTTCAGAAAAAGGCTGAAAGCCAAATTATCCCAGTTTATTTCTTCTGCATTGTGATTTATGTAAATGTGAATCATATATAAGGTTTGATTTATACAGAAACACATTACAGGTAAGATAGGACAAAAAAGGCTCTTACTATCAAGCCTCACCAATGAGTGAATGATATTAAACCACTCGCTTAAATACATGATGCTTTGTTTGCTACTAAATCAATGAGAAATGAAATAACACTGAGCCACATGAAGCAAACACTTCCTCCTGAATCGATACAATCGCTTTAGTCTCCCCCCCCTAGAAGAAAGCACTGCTTAAAGGAAAAAACAAAAAAAAAAAAACCACAAAAACCTCAAAACCCACTAAAGAAAAAAAATACCAAACGAAAACCACACACACTCAAAAGTAAGCTGTTTCAGTCGTTCAAAGGCTTCACAAACATAACCAAGGACACATGTTTACGAGAAGAAAAGGCTATGTGGATTTTTTTTTTCTTTTCAATGAACAAACAGAAGCAAACGGACAGGAGAAGCAGCTTTCACTCCCTTCCCCATCAATGCTAAACTGCTGATACAATAACAAAGCTGGCTTTTTCATGATGGCAATATGTTAAAAAGTTCTTTATAAAAATATAATCAACATAAGCTATCAATGGATTTTAGTTCTAAGTTAACGTAACATCTGCAGCACTGCTGTTGGAACAGTTGGTAGGGAATCAGAAAGTACTATTTTTTCTTATTTTAAGGAAGAAAGAATCACTTTAAAAACATTACTGAAAAAGAGAGCTCCACTAAACTGCAACAGCAACAGACGATTCAGAGCCAGTTACATGAAATAAGGCTGTGGATTTTTGCTGGTTTTTTTTTTTTTGTTTGGTTTTTGCTTGTTTCAGTCATAAAGGGTGTCTGAAGTTGTTTATCTATGCAGACAGGAAGGTCAATCCAATAGACTGAGCACTAGTTTAAAACTAAAATTAAACACTCATCATAGAATCATAGAACAGCCCATTTCAGAAGGAGCCTTAAAAGAACATCTGGTTCAACCTTTCATGGGACAGGGAGAATCTAGCATCCTGTTCGACTGCACTCTAAAAACCTCCAGTGATGGGCACTCTACCATGTTACTGGGGAGGTTGTTCCAGTGCATGATTGCTCTCGCTGTAAAAAGTTTCCTTCATATATAGCAATGAAACTTCTCTCCCGGAACAACTTGTACTTGTTGCGCCTTGTCTTGTCCCTATGGCACTTTGTGAAGAGAGAATCTCCATCCTCTTGTTCCACTCTGTGGCCTCTGTCTACTCTGTTCCACTAAAAACTTCCTACATTACCATGGGCAAGTTGATTTCTGTGCTAGTGTCTCATGTGTAAGTTCAGAAAAGGCAACAGACTGGATATAAAGAAGAAATTCTTCACAATGAGGGTGGTGAAGCACTGGAACGGGTTGCCCAGAGAGGTGGTGGAGGCCCCATCCCTGGAAACATTCAAGCCCAGGTTGGACGGGGCTCTGAGCAACCTGATCTGGGTAATGGTGTCCCTGCTCACTGCAGGGGGTTGGACTAGATGGGCTCTGGGGGTCCCTTCCAGCCCAAAACATTCTATGATTCTATGATAACAGGATTTCCCTAACTTAGAAAGGTATCATGAGATGCTCATGTAGTATAACAAGGTCTTACAAATAACTAAAGTTAATGGTTGTAAAAATAAGTATATATACACACACACATGTATATGTGTATATACATACATGTAGAAGAAAGGCAAAGAAGCTCGTGAAGGGTCTAGAGCAGAAGCCTTATGAGGAGTGGCTGGGGGAGCTGGGGTTGTTTAGTCTGGAGAAAAGGAAGCTGAGGGGAGACCTCATTGCTCTCTACAACTACCTGAAAGGAGGTAGTAGAGAGGTGGGGGTCCGTCTCTTTTCCCAAGTAACAAGTGATAGGATGAGATAAAACAGCCTCAAGTTGTGCCAGGGGAGATTTAGGTTGAGTATTAGGAAACACTTCTTCACCAAAAGGGTTATCGAACACTTGAACAGGCTGCCCAGGGAAGAGGATGGTGGAATCACCATCCCTGGAGGTATTTAAAAAATGTGTAGATGTGGAGCTTAGGGACATGGTTTAGTGGTGGACTTGGCGGTGCTGGGTTAACAGTGGGACTCAATGTTCTTACAGGTCTTTTCCAATGTAAACAATTCTACGATTCTGTTCTATGATTCTATGTATATATACACATCCACTCTGTACAGTGGTATTTTGCCCTGCACATTTATCCATACTTTTGATGCAAGTCAGTGGTATATCTAGTCTATCTGGCTACAAGGGAACAGACTGGACTGTCACACAGGACCTGATTTGATTAGGCTTTAACCATACCTTAAGTCACCTGTATAGCCTGTGTAAGATTCTTAAGTCTGATCTTCAGGTATCACTCTGTCTTCCCTTTTTATCTTGAGAACTCCAGTTTTCCTTTCACAGTGTTTAGCCTACTAACTCCACTTGGCTTTTGAAAGGGGAACACAGTTCCTATTTTTGTGTAGTCGGTAATAACAAGAAAGACATCTTAGTTACAATCTAAATCTGTAAATCAAGTAGCTCCTCATAACAGGGAAGCGAAAGCTCTACAGTCCTTGACATTGGACCTTCATTTTACTCAGCAGTAGAAGTTCTACCTGAACTGAATTTCATGGGAAGGAAATAGGGACATATATTTAAATCCACTGTTCACATGGTCCACTGCTGCATGACCCAATAGCTGGCCTTTTGAATTCAACAATACAGGCTGAGGTTTTTTGTTACTAATGTAAAAAAGAAACCTGTCAGTCAATTGCTTAAGACTTTGGTGGGGAACTGAATTAAACACCAACTGATAACATTGTATTTTACTATATACTTAGAAATACAGTCATACTCACACATCCAACAGTATAGAATCATAGAAAGGTCTGGGTTGGAAGGGACCCCAAGGATCATAGAGTTCCAACCCCCCTGCCATAGGCAGGGACATATCCAGTTTTATCCATGAGCACTAAATATTTGATAGGAAAACAGACACATTATTTGTTTTTAAGGAACTGTTATTAAACTACAACATAATTACATCATTGCTTTCTAACATGTAAAAAACCCAAGCAAACAAAACTCTCCCTGTGCTGCAAATTGCTTCAAGTATATCATTAAATCCCTTTCCCCTTTGCGTTCTGACCTTTGACTTAACATACTTTGTTGCTTCAAGCTGTAGTTCAGCAAGACTACTTTCAACTGCATTTCAGTAACAGCCACAGCATCACATCCTTCATTATGATTCACAGAAAATTGTACCTCTATTTATAAAGGAAAATTGTACCTGTGCTTATAAAGGAAATCATGCTTCCACTCACATTCAGGTTTGAGCAAAATCTGTTTGGCTATTTCAGTTGTAGTGTTGTAGTAAAAAACAGTATTTAAAAGCCTACTCATGTCTGGGAGAAGTAATTGCTTACATGTTGAAGTTAATTAAGCATTCGTATTTTCAGAAAAAGTAGTCTTAAGAATCAGGACTATCAGATCATAAAATTAGTTAGAAACATGAATTGAACAGTGTATTATTGCAAACTATAACCTTCCTATTTTAGTTTAGCATTTCTTTATTAAATTGAAAGAAAAGTGTAATTACTGAGGGCATTAGTTTTTACACTTTTATTTTTTATTTACAAACTACATAAGTATGCTACAGCACATACTAAATACAGCTTTCGTAGGACCACTGTTAGAAGTACCATATTTATAAGTACCTCTACAAATAAAAACACCCCCCAGAACCTTTCAATCCTCAAATTTAAAGCCAATCTGAAAAACACAAAGTATCCAAACAAAACCACAGCTATACCGTTAGTCATCTTCAACAGCATTGTTTGTATGGCTTAACTGACACTGCCTAACATAGAAAGCAAACCCCACTAAAGTGTGGAACTAAATATTTCTGTTATTGCACCGAACACTAGCTACAGGGGGTGGAGATATAGGGAAAATGTGTCACTCCATTTCAGTAAATCTCTTCAAACCACCCACAAGCCACAATACTTAACTTGTGCTTTTTTTCAGAGCTGAATATAGTAAGAAATACAAAGCCACAAACTGAAAGCTTCTTTTTCCCTGTTGTTTAAACACACATACACACCAGACTTGGTAATGTTTCCTCTTAAAAAAATTTCAAAAATAACATTTCAAATTCACCCTTGCATCTACACAACATACTTGCCTACAAAAAGCAATCCTTAAAATTAAGTTGCAGTCCTCCTAAATAATACCCTAAATTCTACCTTTATCACCCTTTTCACACCATCAGGAAGAGTACAAAAGAGAGTTTGCCCTTCCATATGCAAAGGCATTGTGCAGGGCAGCTTCCTCTCTTTTGCTTTATCATAGACTTATAGAACAATCCGGGCTGGAAGGGAACTCTAAAGCCCATCTAGTCCAACCCCCTGCCATGAGCAGGGCCATCTGCAACTAGATCAGGTTGCCCAGAGCCACATCCAACCTGGCCTTGAATGTACCACCTCTCTGGGCAACCTGTTCTAGTGCTTCACCACCTGCATTGTAAAGAATTTCTTCCTTTACAGTCCCACCTACCAGGTATCGATCAGACTGCACAGTTACATCTGGGATGCAGTTTTACACTAACAACGGGCAAGATGTAGGTATAGTATCTGGACACTGAAGAATCTTACACTTGTCAAGCATGAGACTTGACAAGTCTGCTCCCCCCTCATCTTGCACTCTCTCTTTTTGCCTGACCATCTTCACATCTCTAGCATGATGCACTTGCTTCCCCAATACCTCCAGTCTCCCCGTGACTCGTAACTCATTCTGTTATCCCTCTCACCTCTGGTGATCAAGTTAGTGAATGCCACCATATCCCTCCCTCCCTCTTGTTTCAGCTGCATCTTCCTTCATTGTTCTCTATCCTTTTTCATACATAGCACCTACTTTCTCTGTGCTGACAGCAACTAAGATTTCCCTCATGGCTTGTATTTAGACTTGGAATTTTGCTGGAAATTTTACGAAGTTAACTTTCTAGTTGTACTGAATCCCAGTCCATAACCTCAGTCACCATTCGTCTCTGTTGATTCATTTCTGCACTCCTAAACAACCTGCTAATCCAAAAGAAAATCCCCATAAAATTTTTTGAAAGAGATGCAGTTCTAAAAGGAAAAACACATTTACATAAGACTCATGATAATAATCTTTCCTTCTCCATGATATTAACAAGGACTTCTTAATGTGCTTTCTACATACTACCATTTATTCTTCTGGACTTAACCTTCTCAATTACTTTACATGGCATAAAAATATGGATTGAGTTTATAGCATTCTTAGTAAGTTGTAAAACAAAGAAATTGAGCTTCACTTGAATCTATCTCCCCAACTTGAAGTGCTCCAACCACTGAATCACTGAAAACAGAACAATCACCTATATCCCAGTTGTTCTACGGAAATATCTCAGTTCTCGTTTGAATCCTATTCTGTATTTATGTGCTTATGCTCTTATTTTTATTATAAGCCATTCTCTTGAGACAAGCTGTTGTACAGAAATTCTTTAAACACTGCCTATAGTGGCAATTTCACCTAAAATCCAGACTGATTCTGAAAGTCAGCATTGTAAAAATCAAGCCCCCCACCCCATTTCAGTGGTCTGTACCAATCACTAGTTTGAAATTAAGTTTTCATACTCTCCTCTAAACAGTGAGGTTATTCAGTTTTAATTCCATTTAATTTCATTCCCCCCCCCC